>OX387981.1:65000-256194 GCA_947578425.1 Eugnorisma glareosa | reverse complement strand
AAGAAACGCTCTCTCGTCTAGTCTCGTCTCGACTCCTCGTCAGCTCGTTTTCCACTGTAGTCTCCTTCCATTTTTGAATCTCAGATTTTCTTCTTGCGGCCATATAATAATCTCATCTGACAAGTGTAGTCGGCCAGGACATAGCAGACTTACTTCATAAAACCATGAGTGCGTAAAGAATTTAAAAATATAATTAAAATTAAGTTATTAGTAAACAATCATTATCTATACTAATATTATAAAGCTGAAGAGTTTGTTTGTTTGTTTGTTTGAACGCGCTAATCTGAGGAACTACGGGTTCGAATTGAAAAAATCTTTAGTGTTGATAGCTTATATATCGAGGAAGGCTATAGGCCTATATATCATCACGCTACAATCAATAGGAGCTGAGCATCAATGAAAAATGTTGCAAAAACGGGGAAAATTTATTTTCTTTGAGAGCTTCCGTTGCGTGCGCTGGTGAACCGGTTAAAGTTGCACAAAAATAATGTATTAGGGAATTATTCCTCTTAAAAATGTCTAAAAAAAAGTCCGCGACAGCACATGCCTATCTTTTAAGGTTGACTAACAATAACCATTTTTATGATTTTAAAATTTGGTCAAAAATAGTGCTTTATTTGCAAAGGTATTTTTACCGACATAGTATTAATCCTTATCAAAATAAATATGTTAGTCATCTTTAGCATTCAATTGTGACCAAAATTGTTCTTTACACGATTCAATTTAGATGAATATCTTAGGAGATATCACAGTTTTAAAATAACTCCGCATCAAAATAATGACCCGCGCGCGCTGCGAGGCGGGCTTCATGTTGTTGGGAAAACCAATGTGATTAGATTCAATGCACAAACATTGTGGAGAACTTAGAGAAGGTTTTAGTTTTTGTTTCATTGTAATCAGTGCTCTCTATCAAAAGATTTATGAATTTAAAGTGTTCAAGAAGAACTTACCATCATTGTGTAAGATACATGCAAAGACATCTATTGCACCAAAATGGTACTAATTAATAAAAATGTGCTCACAAGATAACTTTTAAATCGGTTGACCAGCTTTACAAAAAAGTTCTTATAGCAAAAGTACTCTAGATTAGTCTACATGACGCTATAACCCTGTAGAGTGTTTGTTCGATCGTTTTACATGCATTATATTTTAACGGTTTAATTTCGTGCTCGATAGATGGCGCTATTAATTTCACTCCCTTTTCTGAGTCGCGGTGTTAAGTTTTCCGTGAAAGATGACCCTCGCCCGTGTCAAATGTCTGAAGCTTGGTTTATTAACCAACGAAACAAAAAGAGGAGGTTCTCAATTCGACGCGTCTATATATTCTTATTTTATGTATGACCTGACCACGCATAACTTTTTACAGAGAAGTCCGTTAAGCATGATCTTTTGTTTTTTAAATTGAGAAATCGTGTTTGGGCTCATTTCCTGCACCTTGATGAGAACTTTAGATCTAGCTGGAGTATGATGTCATCGAAAGTCTGACGATGGAGACGGAAGGCACTTGCAAGAGGTCCTCAAGAGTTTGCAGCAACAATAACGTGTTTGGGTTCATTTCATGCACCTTAATGAGAACTTTAGGCCTTGCTGAAGTATGACTGTCATCGACGGTCAAACTATAGAGACAAATGGCAGTTGCAAGCGGTCCTAAACAGTTTGCAGCAGGTATAATTTTATTGGGCTCATTTCATTCGCTTTGATGAAAACTTTAAACCTAACTCAGAATGACTTTCATCGAATGTCTGACGATGGAGAAGGAAAGCAGTTGCAAGAGGTCCTCAAGAGTTTACAGCATCTATATCGTGTCTGGGCTCATTTCATGTACCTTGATGAGAACTTTAGACCTAGCTGGAGTATGACTGTCATCGAAGGTCTGACGATGGAGACGGAAGATAGTTGCAAAAGATCCTCAAGAGTTTACAGCATCTATATCGTGTTTCGGCTGATTTCATGCACCTTGATGTGAAATTTAGACCTGCCTGGAGTATGTCTATCATCAAAGGTCTGACGATGGAGACGGAAGGCAGTTGCAAGAGGTCCGCAACAGTTTACAGCAGTTTTATCGTGTCTCGGCTCATTTCAAGAACTTTGATGAGAACTTTCGTTCTAGCTGGTGTATGATTGTCATCGAGTGTCTAAAGATGAAGACGTAAGGCTGTCGAGGGTCGCGGGCCTGTGGACGGTGAGTAATGGTCTAGCTCGCCATCTGTCCGTCTTATGACGACAGGCCGCGGTGACGGCGTGTTCGTGTTCCACACGCGCCTCGAAAAGATGTCAGCAAACGGGAAGGGATTCGAGAGGAGCGAGGCCAGGGTTTCGGGACTGTTCGAAAGCGACACCGCAGCCCTGGAACGCAAAGGGCAATAGACGAAACGTGGATGGATTTTAGTCAGTACAAGTCTGACACTCCCTTCCGCTCCGTCCAGAGTGGGAGGGGTCATTTGATGATTATCCATCGGTTATAGTATATAATAGGGATTTACTCCTTTTGAGAGCTTCCGTTGTGCGTGAACGGTTAAAGTTACGCAATTATCATGTATGTCGGAATTGTCCTTCTTAAAAAGCTCTAAAAAAATATCCGCAATGGCCATATGTCTAACTTCTAAGGTTGACGCACATTCTCTCTAACCTCTCTTTCTTTTATGTACCCACGCACGCAGACGAAGTTGCGCGGGTCAGCTAGTTATCTATAAAATACAATATTTCAGCTAAACATTGAAAAATATAATTTAGATTAGATAAACCAAAAAGTATTCATCGTAGAGAGAAATGATATATGGTATGACAATTGTAAGTGTAGTGCAAAGTGTAAGTATAGCATATACTATAGACCTAACGCACGATAGGGGGGTTGTGTCATTGTTTAAAATCAAACCTTTAGTAATAAATAAAATCGCAGCGCCCGCGTCGCGCGAGATCGGCCGTGTGAGCTCTCGGTCGGCTGCGCAAGCGAGATATCACTACGTGCGCGAGCAGGACAGTATCGGCCGCAGGCCGTGGTGCGTGGTCCGCCGGGACGGTGTGTCGGCAGGGAACCCGCGGAGTGTACGCGCCTTTTGAGGTTATATTTTTTCGGGAGCCATTGCGCAGGCACACGGGATTTTAAAACGCGAGTACGGTTTGCCTTGTATCGGCTGTGCTGTACGGAGCACCGAGGCCTTGTGTTTGGGACTATATTATTTGAGACTAGAGTGATCAGTTGTGCGAGGATTGGTGTGAACAAGGCGTTGTTGGGCGGCGAGCTGACGAAGGCGAGGCAGGACCCTGCTGCAGGCCATCGCAAGGTTCATAAACATACACTTACACATACACGTACACCAACTCAAACTTGCGAGTGGTCGACGAGCGGTATCAACTCTAAGAAGAGGTGGGTCAATTAGGTTAAGTTAGGTAGGTATAAGATTTAGCTGGCGCGTATCGCGCTAGGTTTTGCTCTCGTCAGGATAAACTGTTTGTTTGGCTTTTCACCTATGGGCCCGTGAAATGCCCGGTTGGTTCTGGCGAGAACATATTTTATGGTAGCAGAGCGTGGTTACTACCCACTTTGTAGATTTGGTACATTTGGTACAAAATAAATTAGTTTAGTTATAACTTGTCATAATAATTTCATTTGGAGGTAGATCGCGATTGAACCACATTCCATTGTACACTAAAGTTAAGTTCTGCATTAAGGACAATTAGTCGATAAGAATATTGGTTGAGTGGATAATTTGCTACTTATTGTTGCGACCTGAAACGTATATCTATTATTAGTAATTGGGGTTCCATAGTAAATTTATTCACTCAAAATTAAGTTATTATTTACTTTCGGTTAAAAATAAGTGTTTATTAATTATTGTTACTTATTTGCGTGTACTGAAGTTGGTACAATGGCTCCGTCAGTAACTAAGAATATTGCGGCAAGAATTGAATCGGAATTAAGATGGTTTTCATTAGCGGTTACGTTAGTTGGTCGTTCAGATCGCGAAGACGCGCTATTGACGCGCGCTCGTCAAGTAGATGAAAGGTATGACGCGGTTTTAAAATGTCACGCCGAATATTTAGCGCGCGTTGAAGACGAGGACCCGGCGGTGGAAAAAAGTGCTCAGGCGGTAGTGAGGGGTAATGTGGACCAGTGCGGTGAAATGGTTATGAGCATTATTCAAGCTGCAGCTGACATTGAGCGGTCGCGAAAAGTGGACATTCGGGAAAAATGCAGGCCGGCGGGCGTAGGGATCATGGCGCCTTTGCCGCCAGTGAACGTACCAGAATTTGCCGGCGAGTATGCCGATTGGCCGAGATTTCGCGATATATTTAATAGCGTTGTGCATTCGCGTACGGACCTCTCGCCCGCGTATAAAATGGCGCAGTTAATGGGTAGGCTCTCCGGTGAGCCTCACGACATTTTGACCCATTTGGAAATTACGGACGCTAGTTATGAAACGGCATGGGGCCTATTAATTGAACGATATGATAATCGGCGATTAATTATTGATGGGCTCATTGACAAAATATTTGGAATCCCGAAGGTTTCTAGGTAAAACGCTGCCATAATATAAGGAGCTACAACCGAACGGGGTGGTGGCCGTGCGTACCGTAGGAGGATACGCATTATTGGGCCCAGTATGGGGACCACAGGACGCAACGGATTATAGCCCCTTATATTATGGCAGCGTTTTATCAGAGGTCCTACAGAGGTTTTGCCGCTCCTAGGACTAGCCCGCTTGACGAGGAGTGCGAGACATTTTATCAATGTCACACGGTGCGCCTCCCGTCGGGCAGATTTATGACACGGTTGCCGTTTCTAACGACTCGACCTCCGCTGGGGAGCTCCTGGATTCTAGCAGAGAAACGGATGTTGGCAATGGAGCGGCGCATGAAACGGGACTCCAACTTCCGACAGAAGTATGTGGAGTTCATGCGTGAATACCTGGCCTTGGGCCACATGTCGGTGTCCAGGGTAGACTGGCGTCATGAGGAGCACTACGTTTTGCCTCATCATGCAGTCCTGAAGACACCTGACTCCAAGATCAGGGTCGTGTTCGACGGGAGCGCGGAGACATCTAGTGGAGTGTCCCTGAATCAATGTCTGCACGCTGGTCCTAAATTGACTAGAGACATTGCAGACGTTTTAACGGACTTCAGGAGACACCAGGTTGTCTTCGTTACAGACGTGAGGATGATGTTTCGCCAAACGGAGATCCATCCAGACGACCGTCGGTTCCAACTGATATTGTGGCGAGAGAGCCCAGAAGAACCGATGGTCACGTATGAGCTCAACACAAACACGTACGGATTAAAGCCGAGCCCGTATATAGCCATGCGTACGCTACGAGAACTGGCTGAACAGGAACGGTTTCGCTTTCCCCGCGCAGCTGCAGTCATTGATAGGGATGTCTATGTTGACGACATTTGTACGGGCTCAGATAGTATTGAGCAGGCGCTCATCTTAAGGGATGAATTGGTGGCGCTCATGGCCTCCGGTGGCTATGAACTCAGGAAGTGGCTGTCGAACTGCTCAGAAGTGCTGGCGGGATTGCCACCTGAGTACCAACAAGACCCGCATTTGTTTGAGGACTCGGACAATCCTCATGCGTTGGCAATTTTAGGGGTCCAGTATCGACCGAGTCAGGATGTCTTCACGTACAATTGTGAGGCTGAGTTGCTGTCGAAGTCCTGGACCAAGAGATCGGTCCTTTCAACCATTGCACGAACATTCGATCCAACCGGTTGGATCGCGCCGGTCACGTTCATGGCAAAGTGTTTTATTCAGAAGCTTTGGTTGGCCCAACTAGGTTGGGACGATCAGCTCACAGAGGAGCTGGCTCGGGAGTGGTCGGCATTCGTGACCACATTACCGCATATCACGGAGATTAAGATCCCGCGCAAACTGCTCCCGCAGGCAGGAGTCAAGGCCACCCTGCACGGGTTTTGTGATGCGTCAGAGAAGGGGTACGCGGCCGCAATCTACCTGAGAACCGGTGAGACTGCTGGTGCGGGAATCGTACGATTGATCATGGCCAAGAGCAAGGTTGCGCCGGTTCGGACCCGTTGGACGATTCCGAAGATGGAATTGGCGGGTGCAGCCCTCCTGACGCGGCTCCTGAACCATGTGGTACAGAACTTGCGTGGTACGGTGGATCTGAACGAGACAGTTTATGCATGGACTGACAGCCAGATCGTTTTGTGCTGGCTGCAGACTTCGGTCCACACGCTCGAGGTATTTGTGGCCAACCGAGTGGCACAAATAAATAATTCGGAGGCTCCTCTGGTCTGGAGACATGTTCCAGGCGAGTTCAACCCGGCTGACTGCGCCTCACGCGGCTGTCCGGCGCCTGCTCTGGTTGAACATTCTCTTTGGTGGGGGCCACAGTGGTTGGAACGGCCACATGCAGAGTGGCCATTTAATGAGTGCGGACGGCATTCATTGCCCCCGGACCAGGGTTTGAGGTTCAATGTGACTACAAAGGAGTCTGCCACCGTAGACCACTCTCTGTTGGAACGATATAGCTCACTGGGGAAGATACTTAGATTCACGGGATGGATAATGCGGTTTTTTCATAATTGTCGAAGCCCTGTCGCGCAGCGTAATATGTCGCCTGTAGTGGGACCTGAGGAGCAACAAAGGGCTCTCTCACTTTGGGTGAAGGTCGTTCAGGGGAATGAGTTCCAGGACGAAATTAGGGCCTTGAGGACTGGCGCGGGTCGACTGAAGAAAGGTCTTATACGCCTCAACCCATTCATCGATGAGCACGGAATGCTCCGGGTGGGAGGCCGACTACGGAATGCCGACTTGCCCTATGCAGCGCGACATCCTCTAATTCTCCCCAAGAAGGGAGCTTTGGTGAAGTTGTTGGTTCGGGATCGTCACACCAGGAATTCACATGCAGGCTGCAACACCCTTCTGGGCATTTTGCAGCGTGAATTCTGGATTTTGTCAGCACAGAGGGTGATACGGAGCGTTGTGTTTCGTTGCTTGCCTTGTTACCGACTCAAGGCAGCCACAATGCAGCCGCAAATGGGAGATCTCCCACGCGACCGAGTCACGGAGGCTCGGCCATTTACTGGCGTAGGGACAGATTTCGCAGGGCCTTTCATGGTCAAGACATCACGCCTTCGAAACGCGAAGTCGGTTAAGGCATATTTGTGCGTCTTCGTGTGTCTGGCGACCAAGGCAGTTCATTTAGAAATGGTAGCTGATCTCTCTACGGAGGCCTTTTTGGCAGCGTTGGATAGATTCGTCTCTCGAAGGGGAATACCGTCGCTGATTAGGTCGGACTGTGGTACCAACTTCAAGGGCGCCGACCGTTGTTTAAAGGAAATTGTATTGTTTTTGAGCCAAAATGAGCAAGAGATTGGCACGGGCCTCGCCAGTCGGGGCATTTCGTGGTATTTTAGTCCACCTGGATGCCCCCACTGGGGTGGAATTTTTGAGGCAGTAGTTAAGTCTTCCAAGACTTACTTGTATCGGGTCATCGGCTCAACGATCCTCACCTTTGAGGAGTTGTCAACGGTGTTTTGCAAAATTGAGGCGGTCTTGAACTCGCGACCTTTATGCCCGTTGAGCGCTGACCCGAATGACCTTGAGGCCATTACCCCAGGCCATTTCTTAATTGGCCAACCACTTAACGCCTTGCCGGAGTATCCGTATACCGATGTAAAGTTGTACCGGTTGTCACGGTATCAGATGTTGCAGCAAATGACTCAAAATTTTTGGAAGCGATGGTCGCTGGAGTATTTGCATATTCTGCAGCAACGCGTTAAGTGGACGGACAGGACGACCCCACCCTGCGTTGGAGACCTCGTTCTGGTTAAGGATGCTAACCTATCACCGTTGTGTTGGCGACGGGGGCGCATCGTTAACCTGATTACGGGTAAGGATGGGTCTCCACGGATCGCAGACGTACAGGTGAGGGACTCGATCCTTAGACGGGCAGTTTCAACGTTATCCCGACTACCGGGAGTTTGAGCGGACCGACTACGGGTCGGTCCGGGGCGGGTGATTGTTTAAAATCAAACCTTTAGTAATAAATAAAATCGCAGCGCCCGCGTCGCGCGAGATCGGCCGTGTGAGCTCTCGGTCGGCTGCGCAAGCGAGATATCACTACGTGCGCGAGCAGGACAGTATCGGCCGCAGGCCGTGGTGCGTGGTCCGCCGGGACGGTGTGTCGGCAGGGAACCCGCGGAGTGTACGCGCCTTTTGAGGTTATATTTTTTCGGGAGCCATTGCGCAGGCACACGGGATTTTAAAACGCGAGTACGGTTTGCCTTGTATCGGCTGTGCTGTACGGAGCACCGAGGCCTTGTGTTTGGGACTATATTATTTGAGACTACAGTGATCAGTTGTGCGAGGATTGGTGTGAACAAGGCGTTGTTGGGCGGCGAGCTGACGAAGGCGAGGCAGGACCCTGCTGCAGGCCATCGCAAGGTTCATAAACATACACTTACACATACACGTACACCAACTCAAACTTGCGAGTGGTCGACGAGCGGTATCAACTCTAAGAAGAGGTGGGTCAATTAGGTTAAGTTAGGTAGGTATAAGATTTAGCTGGCGCGTATCGCGCTAGGTTTTGCTCTCGTCAGGATAAACTGTTTGTTTGGCTTTTCACCTATGGGCCCGTGAAATGCCCGGTTGGTTCTGGCGAGAACAGTCATATTGTGTCAGCTGGCTGCGGAGTAGGAAGTATTAGAGTCCGTTTTCCTTTATTTAGTTCTATACAAATCTAATACTTTTTTTTTAATATTACATAGAATAAAAACAAAATTTAAAAAATATAAAAAATTGTAGCCCACCGGTATCGGGAACAGGGTCCAAGCTACCGGCGGTCAGGGCTCCAGAGAGAGGAACCTTCTAACAATACGAGCCGTGTCCAGGAGTACCGCTTTCTGAATCAAGCCCTTGATCCAGCTGCCTTACGAGAGCCTCCTCAGGAATCAATCAAGGTACTTGATTTGCTTAATTTTCTCGGCTTTTACGAGGTTCTCATCATGCGGAACCGTTATGTCAACAATCATTGCGCGCCGCTCTGATCGATCTACCACCACTATAACAGGCTGGCTTGGCTGCAATAGTCCTGTCAGTGATGATGGATTGATCTCAGATTCTCAGTAAAATGTCATACTGCCACATTTCCGAGAACTGGGTCGGGCACAATATCAGTAGGGCATTTCCGATTCCACAAGGTTGTATTTTAGAGCAAGTTGCTTATAAATAATCCTGGCTACACGGTTGTGTCTATGCAAGAACTCTCCGTTAGCCAGACGAAAACACGAGCAGATAATGTGACGGATTGATTCGCCAGATTAGTGCTTGACACTAACGACCGCAGGGAGGTAAGACAGAGGCTCCTTACTCTGTCTTACCTCCTTGCGGTCGTTAGTGTGAAGCACTATAGGTATGTGTCAGTTCTTTTAGCCAAGGAGAGCGGGGTGAGGCCCTTGTCCACCGCGATCACATCTCGATGCCTCCCTACGTCGGATTCGTAGGAAATATTCACTGAGACTGCATATCTCGCGATTGTAGAGAGTTGTTTAAAAAGCCTCGTCTCCCACACCTCCGCGGGATATACAGACTCATAACCGAAGAATGTGGGTGATGCATTCAATATGCCGTCAACAATGTTCGGACCCTCCTATCCAGGGCGTCTAGTTCTGTTTGAGTCCTTTTGAGTACACCGAAAGTATACATCAAAACCGGCATGACCCAACCGTTGAAGGCAAGCACCTTATTTCCGCCTGATTAAATACATTTTTCAGGCGGCCTAAGAAGCGCTCCTTCAACGATTGCTTCATGTCAGCAACATTGATGTCCAGCGCTTCCGGCATACCCAAATACATACAGGTTTCGGTTGCTGAGAGGGATCTAAGATTTGTGGAATCCGAGAGCTGGGTGGGAACCCATAGAACAGATTCCACAATCTCCGCTCGCTTTTCATGCATGACCGCACATTTGTGAACACCAAATTCCATCCTGATGGAGCTACTGAAAGTTTCAGTTACCTTCTCAGTAGCTACATCAGTTGAAAATCGTTGGGGGCAAAGAGTTTCAGGTCATCCATGTAAAGGTGGTGACATATAACTTGACCATCTCTCCTCAACCGATAGCCTAGAATTGAATATTATTATTAACCTAGAGCACTTATTGGTGATCAAAACTGTCACTAACACGAGTGTCTTGCTAATATGGTGTACTTCAAGAAATAATTACGTTTTCAGTGAATACTCATCGAGACACAATGTGTTATTACTTCGTAAGTTGAAATGTTAACATTTAATTGAAGGACAAAATATTTTTATCTCAAAATTATAGTTCGAAAGAGTTTATGAGAGGTAGTTTGAAGGTGAGGTGGAACTGCAAGTCTGTTCCACGGCAGCTTGTGTGAAAGTAAACTGCTGCAACCAACAAGAGACAGTTGCCTATTACTCACAATACAATCAAGGCGTTTTAAGTGGGGACAACATGGGAAAAACCGAATCAATTACAGGTATCGGGAAAATTCCTTAAGAAACTTTAGCTCTATTTTATTAAAACTACTAGCTGACCCGCGCAACTTCGTCTGCGTTCATAAAAGAAAGAGAGGTTAGAGAGAGTGTGCGTCAACCTTAAAAGTTAGACATATGGCCATTGCCGATATTTTTTTAGAGCTTTTTAAGAGGGAATATTCCGACATACATGATAATTGCGTAACTTTAACCGTTCACGCACAACGGAAGCTCTCAACTCGTAGGATGTCGCTGCGCCCCCGCTAGGGGGCGCGGCAGGCGGTCACGGGGCTCTCCCCCTGGCCGCGGAGGCCATACCTCGGCCCGTTAAGACGGGCCCGTCATTGTGTTGCCTTTTTTAAAAAGGCTGGGCCTGTTGGCGTGCGTGAGACAACGCACGCCTGTGTGTGTGGTTGCGGTGAAGTTTTCAGTAGGCGCGCCACAGCGCTGTCTCATAGCGCTGCTTTCTTCACGGCACCTCGGCGGTCTGTCCCCGCCAGGTGAGACCCCCGGTTACCCGGAGGAGGCCCGGCGGAGGACGACCAGCGACAGAGGTACCGACTCGACGCACCTATGAAGGATGTAAGGCTCCCGTCCGCCCCGCTTCCAGAGCTAGCCGGTCGCGGTCCGGACTAAGAAGCCGTTATGAGTGTGTGGGCGGTATTGTACTGTGTAACACCGCCCAGTGTTGGTGTGGGTCGCGAGCCCGCGCCGCGCCCCCACATTGTGAGTCTACGTGTGTGTAGAGAGATGCATGTGTGGTGTAGCTGCGCGACGTGCCTATATTAACTTAGAACACGCCACCCAGCTGAGTGTATGTGAGTTGTAGAGTCATATTGTTCAGGTAAGCTGCGTGTAGCCTGGGGCAGCTTACCTGGGCGTCAATCCAGTGGGGGGGGTCAGTGTCCGCTACCAGGTCGCGGGGGAGGGGGCGCCTCGCGTCAGGGGGGCGCGCATGCCAGGGCGCTATGTGCTTGACGTGAGGCCAAGCAGATGCGTCGGCACGCGCGAACATTCCCGTCGCGAGGCGCCGGATGAAGGCGTCCAGGCTCTCAATCCCGAGATCCCGCTGGATGACGTCGTTCCTCACGTGGCGAGGGGCGGCGACGATAGTCCGCAACGCAAAATTTTGTTGCGTGCAGAGGAGCTTCCTGTGGCCCTCGTACGCGAGGACGTACCAAGCGGGAGCGGCGTACGTCAGTATCGAGCGTATATAAGTCTTATATACGCCCAACTTGACGCGCGCCGGCAGACGGGACGAGAGCACTGGGCGGAGCTGGTGGCGGGCTATGCCAGCCCGCGCCGCGACCTGGCGGACGTGACCGCCCATGGTGAGCCGACGGTCGATGGTGACACCCAGGTACTTCACCCGGGGCGACCAATCGACGTCGGCGCCTTGTAGAGTCAGGGGTGGTGGGAGGGGCGCTGATCCGGTGACCATCGCCTGCGTCTTACCCACGTTAACCGACAGCCGCCACTTAGACAGCCAGTCAGGCAGCAGATCTAGCGCGCGCTGCATTTTGACCGCCGCGTACTTCGCATTGAGCGAGGTGGTAATGTACGCGGCGTCGTCGGCATACAGCGCGAGCGTCGCCTCTGGCGTCGTGGGGATGTCGTCGGTGTAACGTGAGTAACACGCCGGCGAAACGCAGTTGCCCTGCGGAACGCCGGCCATCACCGGATGGGCGCTAGAGAGCGCTCCCTCAACCACCACACGGAAGCTCCTGTCTGAAAGAAAAGACTGGAGCACCTTTACAACGCGGCGAGGCGCGTCGGACGTGGCCAACTTGTATATTAGGCCATCGTGCCACACGCGGTCGAAGGCCTTCTCCATGTCGAAGAATACTGCAACCGAGTACTCCTTCTTATTCATGGCCTGGGCCAGATGGTGCAGTACCCTCGACAGCTGGAGCGTCGTACTGTGTTCCGACCTAAACCCAAACTGTTCGGGCGGCGGCTGATGTGCGGCTGGAGATGCCGCAACAGGAGTGTTTCAAACACCTTGGAGATGGTGGGCAGCAATGTGATAGGCCGATAGCTCTCCGGCTTCAGGATGTTTTTCCCCGCATTGGGCAGCATGATGACGCGCCCCTCCTTCCACGAGGCAGGAAACGTCCCGGTGCGCAGTATCGCCGTGTACAGGCGCGCCAGCGCCGCTACCATACGGTGCGGCAATTGGCGCAGCACTGCGTTGGTGATACCGTCCGCACCGGGGGCCTTCCTGGGCTTCGTCCTCAGGATGGCGCGTCTGACTGCCCCAGGCGAGAAAAATACAGCGTCCTCCTCGGGAGCTATCGGCGCGGCGAAGTAGTCCCCAAGGTGTTTCTCGACTGTTGCGACATGTTCGACGTCGCAGGTCGGGTTCGGTCGGAACTGACGCTCCAGGTGCTCGGCGAAGACCTCCGCGCGGTCCTCCGCTACATACTTGAGCGCCCCGCCGCTGTCCAGTAGCGGGCGCACCGGAGCTGGGGTATTGTCAGCTGCCTGCAGAGTCTGTGGGCGGATGGCCAGCTGCCAGCCGCCTCTTGTATTCGGTCCTCCTAGCTCTCGGCTTCGCGGCTCCGCAACTCGGCCTTTATCCTCTCCGCGAGACGATTCACCTGCGTCTTCAGTGACGGACATCTAAGTTGTTGCCACTGCTTGCGAAGGCGCCCCTTGTCGGCGATCATGCGTTGTAGATACGCTGGCAGGGGCGGCTGCAGCACTCTCCCCTGCGGTTCTAACGTTGTCGCCGCTTCCAAGGCGCTCTGGATGCAAGCAGTGACGTCGTCCGCGGTCCGGTTAACGTCCGCGGAGGTAGTCACGGGCCGAGTCGGTGTGGTGGCCTCAGTCTTTTCTTTGAAGGCTTCCCAATCTATACGTCGACGTGGCGCTGCGGGCATCCGTCGGGTCGGCATACCCGATAGGACGACGAGTACAGGATGATGGTCTGACTGCATCTCGTCGTCTAACACCTGCTGCGTGATCTGGCAGTGTAGCCCTCGGTAGGCCACGATGTCCAGCACGTCCGGCATGTGTGTGCAGGCGCCCGGGTAGTAGGTGGGCGTCTCTGTGCCGGACACCGTGTACCCGAAGGCTTCCGCGTCCGCGAAGAGCCGCCTGCCCCCCGTGTTCGTCACGGCCGAGTTCCACGCTGGGTGCTTGCAGTTGAGGTCGCCAGCAAGGATCGTCGCGCCGCCGCTGGCCTCAAGAAGGGCCCTCAGCTCCGCGACGTTGAGCGAGGCCGAGGGCGCCTTGTAGCAGGCGTAGATGGCGAGATCCTCGCCGGCAACGTGTAGCTGCACACCCAGCGCGTAGAACGAGCCGAGTGACGGCACAGGGAGCTCTTGATGGACGACTCTCCGCCTCACCAGTACCGCCAGACCACGGTAGGAGGTGTTGGTAGCCGTCCTTTCGTCCTTCCTATAAGCGAGATATCCCGAGACTCGGAGTCCGTCCGTAGGTCCCAGGAGTGTCTCGCTTATTAGCGCCACGTCGATGTCCTGTTCGTACAGGAGGTGGCGGAGGGGGGCGACCTTACCTCGGAGGCCGCGGCCATTCCAGTGAATCACCCTCAGCGGCCTAGCCATGGTAAAGCTTGAGCAGGAAGGCCAGGCCGTCGAGGATGATCAACTCCGCGTCCTGACCCTGTCTGATGGCCTTAATCAGGTCCATCAGGAGTTGTATGGCGCAGGCTGTAAATTCCTTTTTCTTTTCAGCGTCGGCAGCTGGGCCGGCGCTCGTAGCGCGTCTGGATGTAGAGGGGAGCGGGGCCGGGGGCCGCGCTATGCCAGCGCCAGCTGCCGGCCCTGTTGGAAGCTCTCAAAAGGAGTAAATCCCTATTATATACTATAACCGATGGATAATCATAAAATGACCCCTCCCACTCTGGACGGAGTGGAAGGGATTGTCAGACTTGTACTGACTAAAATCCATCCACGTTTCTTCTGTTGCCCTTTGCGTTCCAGGGCCGCGGTATCTCTTTCGAACAGTCCCGCAACCCTGGCAGGCCTCGCTCCTCTCGGATCCCTTCCCGTTTGCTGACATCTCTTTGAGGCGCGTGTGGAACACGAACACCCGTCACCACGGCCTGTCGTCATAAGACGGACGGATGGCGAGCTAGCCCATTACTCATTGTCCACAGGCCCGCGACCCTCGACAGCCTTACGTCTTCATCTTTAGACACTCGATGACAATCATACACCAGCTAGAACGAAAGTTCTCATCAAAGTTCTTGAAATGGGCCGAGACACGATAAAACTGCTGTAAACTGTTGCGGACCTCTTGCAACTGCCTTCCGTCTCCATCGTCAGACCTTTGATGATAGACATACTCCAGGCAGGTCTAAAGTTCTCATCAAGGTGCATGAAATAAGCCGAAACACTATAAAAATGCTGTAATCTCTTGAGGACCTCTTGCAACTACCTTCCGTCTCCATCGAGAGACCTTCGATGACAGTCCTACTCCAGCTAGGTCTAAAGTTCTCATCAAGGTGCATGAAATGAGCCCAGACACGATATAGATGCTGTAAACTCTTGAGGACCTCTTACAACTGCTTTCCTTCTCCATCGTCAGACATTCGATGAAAGTCATACTGACAACTCAGTATGGTTTAAAGTTTTCATCAAAGTGAATGAAATGAGCCCAATAACATTATACCTGCTGCAAACTGTTTAGGACCGCTTGCAACTGCCATTTGTCTATATCGTTTGACCATCGATGACAGTCATACTTCAAGCAAGGCCTAAAGTTCTCATCAAGGTGCATGAAATGAGCCCAAACACGTTATTTTTGCTGCAAACTCTTGAGGACCTCTTGCATGTGCCTTCCGTCTCCATCGTCAGACCTTCGATGACGTCATACTCCAGCTAGATCTAAAGTTCTCATCAAGGTGCAGGAAATGAGCCCAAACATGATTTCTCAATTTAAAAAACAAAAGATCATGTATATCGGACTTCTCTGTAAAAAGTTATGCGTGGTCAGGTCATACATAAAATAAAAAAATATAGACGCGTCGAATTGAGAACCTCCTCTTTTTGTTTCGTTGGTTAATAAACCAAGCTTCAGACATTTGACACGGGCGAGGGTCATTCTTTCACGGAAAACTTAACACCGCGACTCAGAAAATGGAGTGAAATTAATAGCGCCATCTATCGAGCACGAAATTTAACCTTTAAAATATAATGCATGTAAAGCGATCGAACACACCCTACAGGGTTATAGCGTCATGTAGACTAATCTAGAGTACTTTTTGCTCTCAGAACTTTTTTGTAAAGCTGGTCAACCGATTTAAAAGTTATCTTGTGAGCACATTTTTATTAATTAGTACCATTTTGGTGCAATAGATGTCGTTGCATGTATCTTACACAATGATGGTAAGTTCTTCTTGAACACTTTATATTTATAAATCTTTTGATAGAGAGCACTGATTACAGCATGAAACAAAAACTAAAACCTTCTCTAAGTCCCCCACAATATTTGTGCATTGAATCTAATCACATTGGTTTTCCCAACAACATGAACGCCCGCCTCGCAGCGCGCGCGGGTCATTATTTTGATGCGGAGTTATTTTAAAACTGTGATATCTCCTAAGATATTCATCTAATTGAATAGTGTAAAGGGCAATTTTGGTCACAATTGAATGCTAAAGATGACTAACATATTTATTTTGATAAGGATTAATACTATGTCGGTAAAAATACCTTTGCAAATAAAGCACTATTTTTGACCAAATTTTAAAATCATAAAAATGGTTATTGTTAGTCAACCTTAAAAGATAGGCATGTGCTGTCGCGGACTTTTTTTTAGACATTTTTAAGAGGAATAATTCCCTAATACATTATTTTTGTGCAACTTTAACCGGTTAACCAGCGGAAGCTCTCAAAGATAATAAATTTTCCCCTTTTTTGCAACATTTTTCATTGATGCTCAGCTCCTATTGATTGTAGCGTAATGATATATAGCCTATAGCCTTCCTCGATATATAAGCTATCCAACACTAAAAGAATATTTCAATTCGAACTAGTAGTTTCCTCAGATTAGCGCGTTCAAACAAACAAACAAAATCTTCAGCTTTATAATATTATAGTATAGATTTTGGCATACATCATTTTTTTTCAGGAGGTGGCCATAGTGAAAGTGACCAATTTTTTTTTTCATGCCGGTATCCTCTTTTTCGTATAAGGATTCGATCAGCAGAAGCTGGTCGAATTTAATCAAAATATGTCAATTTCTTTGATTCTTCCCTCTTGATTTATACCTATTATAGACTGTTTTTAATTGAAATAAGTACTCATTACTTTCCTATAGAATCAAGATGTGCGCAGGCTGCGGATGTTGCTGTGGCTGCTGCGGTGCGTCGCGTCCCATTGCCCCTGCATCATAATCTTCATCTGCTACGAACATTTGCTAGTGGCACAGAGTTGCACTATTTCACGCACCAGGCTCCTTTAATGTTTTTCACTTTCCTGCTTACCGAGAGCCACCCCACCATACGAGATACTACTTCCTAGTTTAATATCTTCGTGCCGAGATCAACTCAGATCTTCTTATTAGGCGTGAGATGGGGCCCGCCCCATATCGCTCTCACAATAAAGTGCGTGTGTTTGCCCGGCGCGGCGCGAGCGGCATGTCCTGTGTGCTCGGCTGTCACACTCGTGCCATGCACACTGCAACTACATATATTCGTATGTAAAGCAAATGCTTTAAAGCACTGAGAATATGTTGACTTTTCATCTTTTTGTTTCAGAAAGTTATCGAATTGTGTTCAATGTTATAACTTATAAGGTCTCTGCTTGTGTGTTGTGAATATTCTTTTGTAATTTTGAATAAAAGATGTGCGTTTTCGACTGGAGTTTTATTGCTAGTGCTACATAATACAGGATAAAAATTAAACTTTGACAGATAGGGTTGCACTCTACTCATAGTGTTGGACATTCCGCCCACCAAGAACTATGGTCTTATCTCTATTTAAAAGTAATACAAAGGATAAACATAATAACAAACTTAAATTGTGCTGGTACCCTATTTGCTGTCAATGCCTGTCGAACTAATTCTGGTTTGCGCTGCCCTATCCGTAGAATGGTTGAATCTTATAATTGTAATTTTGTTAATATTGATATTTTTATATGTTCAAAATCCAAATTTAAATCTAATGTTATGAAAATTATTATTAACCAATAATGTTATTAGGAATGTAAGCTAGTCTAGATTTTATTATTTATTTGTTTTTAGTGTTAATTATTGTTCTGTTGCCTAGCAATCAAATCAATTGAAATTTCTATTTTGCATGATGTAATTTATACTTCGTTTATTTAATTATTTAACAATTGCTAATTGATATTTCTATAATAATTTTTAATGAATGTGATGTAATTATTTATTGCTTATCTAGTGGCACTCATTATCATATTTTCTTTTGTTAATATGCGGATAATGTAGTGGGCTGCAATATTGTTAATGATTTGTATTATCATTCCTCTGTTCCAACATATATTGTAGCTGTTTATTGTCCCTGAATAAATAAAATAAAATAAAATAAAATAAATTCTCTTCTAACTATAGGTAGGTAGGTGCAAAATTAGATTTTTAATAACATTGTAAGCGGACTGTAAATTGAATAGTTAATGTAATTACTGCAAGTTTATAGACATACAAGATCAAATTGGAAATTATTGATCAACAAACTAAACTCATCAATATTATTGTATACAAACTTAAATTACATAATACTTGAATGAAAAAGTTTTCCTTTCCTACCTAGTTTTACATATAACACAGTTCTGAACTTACACAACAAAGAAAGTTTACTAAGAAACTAAACCTTGAACAAGTAGGTATAAAAATGAAAGAAATTATACTAGATATATCATTACAATAGTATAACAACTTATAGCTATTAAATTACCGCCCACCATGGCAACTTAAATGAAATTACACTTTCAGATTTGGTGAAGGCAAGTAAGTATGTAACTATTACAAATTAAGAAGTATTACAAAATACTTTAGGTAGACTTACATAATATACATATTTTATTCAGGGCTCAGTTAAATATTCCAGATTTGCATTTGACTGTAACAACCCGGGTCAAGTTATCAGGACCGGGATGTTTATCTATAATCCTCCCCAGCAGCCATTTTGCTGGAGGATGATTATCTTCCTTTAATAGTACAATATCATTAATATTAGGCTCATCTTTAGGAGAACACCATTTGTAACGCTGATTTAAAGTAACTAAATATTCTCTAGACCACCTATTCCAGAAATCTCTAACAATTTTTTGTGTTAATTTCCACCTATCTAGATTGTTTATGTGTCGGTCATTACGGTTATCATCAGCTAAACTGACTAAAGGTTCTCCAACCAGAAAATGACCCGGTGTCAGGGGAAGTGGGTCGTCAGGATTATCACTTAGAACACTTATCGGTCTAGAATTTAAGCATGCTTCTACCTGAGCAAGAACAGTTGATAGCTCCTCATATGTGAGTGTATTAGTACCTATTACTCTATGCAAGTGATTTTTAGTACTGCGCACGCCAGCCTCCCACAATCCTCCGAAGTTCGGGGCGTAGGGGGGAATAAAATGCCAGGCTGTCCCTTCTAGCGCTAAAGCCTCAGCTATCTCTGTGGGAAAAGATGATTTAGAAGTGTTAAGCATGTCCTGAAGTAATTTGTACGCACCAACGAAATTACTACCGTTATCGCTGTACATGTCTTGACAACGACCTCTTCTGGCCACAAATCGTCTGAATGCTGCAATGAATCCCTTGGCTGACATGTCCGTCACAGCCTCGAGATGTACTGCGCGAGTCACCATACAAACGAATAGGCATATGTAGCCTTTATATGATTTTGCTCCTCGACCTGGCGAAAAACGTATATTAATTGGGCCCGCGTAGTCGACTCCTGTAGATTTGAAGGGTTTGCTCGGCTTTAGTCTAACTTCTGGAATTTGACCCATCAGTTGGTTAGTGGGTTTTGCAGAGTACCTTTTGCATTTCACACATTCTTGAAATATTTTCTTCACTTCAGACTTGCCTCGTACAATCCAGAATTTAGTTCTCAAAAAGTTAAACATGACTTGTGGACCACCATGGAGTGTTCTGTAATGAGCATCTAGGATTACAAGTCGAGTAAAATGACATTTAGCTGGCAGAATCATGGGATGTCTCATGTCATACAGTGCATTGGACTGCGCAATACGGCCGCCCACTCTTAATATTCCATTCTCGTCGCAAATAGGATGAAGAGTTCGGAGACTGCTTTTCTTAGATACAACTCCTCGCGTCTTCAGTTTAGCGATTTCTTCAGAAAAGTATTTCTCTTGTACTTGCTTGACACAAAATGAAAGTGCTTGTTTTATTTCACCTGCTGAAATAAACTTTGGGTAATGTGGACGTTTTTCTTTGGGTACTTTCTGGATAAAACGTTTACAATAAGCTATTATTCTTAAGGTGGAATATAAATTTGAAAATCTTGCCCAGACAAATTCCTCATCACCTTCAGACTGAACAGTAAAAACTTTAGCCTTTTCTTCTTCTCTTGTATCTTCAACATCAACTTCTGAACAAAACTTTCCTTCTATCAGCCAATGTGGCCCTCTCCACCATAAATAGTTGTTTATTAAATCTTTTGAAGTCAAGCCTCTAGAAGCATGATCAGCTGGATTAGTCTCAGATGTAACATGACCCCATTGTTCATACTCTAAAATGTTTAAAACTGCAGTTACTCTATTACTTACAAATGTAGCCCATCGACTTGGACCACCCTTAAGCCAAGCAAGTACTATCGTAGAATCTGTCCACCCAAATAATTTTTCTTTGGGCACCTTCAATACTTCAGACACCTCCCACACAAGTTTTGCCGCTAGCACAGCTCCACAAAGCTCGAGCCTAGGTATTGAAATCTCTTTCAATGGTGCGACCTTGGTCTTTGCTGTAAGCAAATGAACAAATACCTGGCCATTGTTGTCTGTTAAGCGTATGTAAACTGCAGCGGCGAAAGCTGTCTTCGAAGCATCTGAAAAAGCATGTAATTGAATCTTGCAATGTTCGGTTGTTTCAACCCACCTCTGTATTTGAATCTCCTTTAACTCTAGCAAACTGCTTCGAAATGATAACCATTCTTTCATTAGATTATCTGATAGTTTGTCGTCCCAACTAAGGTTGGATTTCCATAGCTGTTGTATAAATACCTTTGCGACGATGACCACAGGTGCAATCCAACCTAGAGGGTCGTATAATCGTGCTACGTCTGAAACAACTTGTCTTTTAGTAAACTCTTTCTCTTCAGGTAAGTTAAGAATGTACACAAAGCTGTCTGTCTCTCTATTCCATCCTATGCCAAGGACTTTCATCACATTGTTGATTTTAACTTCTTTAGTGTCTTGTTTCTGATCTTCAGTTATCCCAATATGATTTAAAAATTCTTTACTATTACTATTCCATTTTTGCATAGAAAAGCCTCCTGCTTTCATGAGTTTGTTCATCTCCTCATATAGTCTTATAGCTTCTTCAGAAGACTGAAAACCGGTCATTAAATCATCCATGTAGTAATCTAACTTTGCGATTTGCGCAGCTAATGGGTACTTATCTAGTTCATCTTCAGCCAGGCGTTGTAAACATCTAACCGCTAAATAGGGAGCACAGGCAGTACGAAAGGTAAGGCGTAGTAATTTGAAATGTCTGACTGGCCCTGATGCATGTTCCCGCCAGAGTATTCTCTGAAAGTCAGTATCTTCGTCTGCGGGACGTGAGAGGGAGAGAACCTCACGTCCCAGCCGCCGCGGGAGACGCACCGGGCGTCGGGGGCCACGTGGTGGCTCCCGGCCACCGTAGACGCGGGCCTGTGAACGGTGAGCTATGGGCTAGCTCGCCGTCCGTCCGTCTTATGACGACAGGCCGTGTCGACGGCGCGTTCGTGTTCCACGCGCGCCTCAAAGAGAGTCAGCAAACAAGAAGGGGTCCGTAAGGGCCGACGCCTGCCAGGGTTGCGGGACTGTTCGAAAGAGATACCGCGGCCCTGGAACATAAAGGGCAAAGGAAGGAACATGGATGGGTTTTAGTCAGTAGAAGTCTGACACTCCCTCCTGCTCAGCCCAGAGCGGGAGGGGTTATTTGATGATTTCCCATCGGTAAAAAAAAAAAAAAAAATAAGAATATGCCGCAGATCTTGTTGTAGTTTCGGTCCTACTAGCAGGTCATCATTCAGTGAGTTGTTGTTATCACCTTTGCAAGACGCGTCGAACACAACTCGGACCTTTGTAGTTGTTTTATCTGCTCTCACTACAGGATGGTGGGGAAGATAAACTGACTTCTTACTGGCATTCTCTGGAACTTCTGAAATGTGATTTAAAGATAGGTACTCACTAATGACATTATTGTATTCTTTTCCTAATTCAACATTTTTTAATAACCTTCTCTCTAAAAATGTTAATCTTTTCAATGCAATTTCCATGGAATTATTGTATAAACACTGAGGATCATCTGTAGCAAAGGGCAATCTGACTACATACCTTCCCTCTTCATCTCTTACTGTAGTCTTATCAAAATACTCTTCACATCGCTTCTCACTTTTTGTTAATTCTCGCTCTAGCTGTTGAGGTTCATTCTCCATCTCCCAGAATTGTTTGAGAATATCCTCTTCTGTCATACTACTAATATGCAAGCTAATAATACTGTTGGATGAAGCAGGTAATTTACGTGACAGTCCACCGGATAGAATCCACCCGAACACTGTATTCTGTGCCACTACATTGTCAGTAGGATGCTTGAGCACTCCATCAAGTAAAATCTGACCATAAACATCTGCACCTAATAATATATCTACTTTGCTAGAATGACCAGATGCAACATCCGCTAACGGTAGATCCTCGATTTCTGACCACTCCAGAGGATTGAGGTCAGCTGACGGCAAAAACGTAGTAAGTGATTTTAAAACAAATGCACTGACTTTTACAACATTGTTTATGTTATGACATGAAGTTAAGAACAGTGACACCATGTATTTAATGTGAATACGACCACCTCCTAAACCTGACATCCAGCCATTGACTGGTTGTCGGACCAGGCCTAACAGTTGAGCAAGAGATTCTGATATGAAAGATGCCTGGGAGCCTTGATCGATTAAACTTCTAATAACAATATTATCATTACACTGGTTATACTTAGACACTTTGACTTTAGCAGTAGCTAATAGAACAGTATTACCTGGACTTCCTCTTGAATGATTTGCAACCACGTTTACCTCTTCACCCGCTGGCTGTGAATCACTCGATGACCCCGCTGACTCAGTGACTGGTGCAGTTGGCTTTTCAATGTGTAGTAATGTGTCATGCCTTCTCCCACATTTCCTGCAATTTACTTTAGCACGGCATTTTGCTACAGCATGTGATGACCCAAGGCAATTGAAACAAAGTTTATTGATCTGGACATAGTCTTGCCTCTCTGATTGTGCCATTGATGTAAATTGTTTGCACCCAAATAGAAAATGCTCTTCCTGGCATAGTGCACACTTAGGCTTTGCTTTCTCACTTGTATTAGACACATGGAACGCCTTGGCCTTGTCAGATTTAGTCTGTTGTGCTGCTTGCGATGTAGTTGCATCAACCATTTCCATGGATCTATATCTGCCTTCTAGAAATTGTCGCAACTCTGCCCAGGTTGGTAGATCATCTCTTGTACTGTTCTTCATTTCCCACAATTTCACAGATTCTGTGTCTAATTTAGACAACACAATAAACACAATGATGATGTCCCAGGTCTCAATATTGATTCCCATATTTTTCAATGCTGCTAGGCATGCTGTTGTGTTATCTAACAGCTGTTTAACTGCACTTGGTGATTCAGAAACTTTCTTTTGAGCGAACCATTTCTTTAGCACTGAATTGCAAATTATTCTGATGTCATTGTATCGCCGCACCAGCTGTCTCCAGGCCTCCTCATAGTTGGCTTCTGTAGTAGTATATTGTTCGATGAGAAGTAGAGGCTCACCGGAGAGGTTAGCTTTTAAATACTGCAATTTCTGGACAAATGATATGCTGTTATTATTGTCAATAAGTGTAGTAAACATATCATAGAATGTTTGCCATTCCTCGTACTTTCCAGAGAATTTGGGCAATTGAATTTGCGGCAGCTTAACTTCACTGTGATTATCACAGTTGCTTTTCGACCTTTCCTCTCTGGTACTTTCTTTCGAACTATTTGACGACATAGTGAGCTGTTTTGATTCAAATGTATGTAGGGCTTCACGAAGTGTAGTTTTATATTGTATGTATATCTCTTCAGCGGTGTCGTACATGTTTTCACTGAAATATTCATGTGACATGTCTGTGGTTTTACTCGATCCAATTATTTCTCGATGTCCATCTCGAAATTCTTTCCACATTTGTTCGAGTAGCTCCAGCCGTGTTTCTACATATGCTTTCTTATTTCTCTCCTTAGGTGTCTTTTTGTAGTTGATTTCGGCTTTTTCCATGTTTTCTAGAAGATCTTTTTGATTTGAGTAAACTGCCATTGTGATGTTGTCGGTATGTAATGTTCTACTCTCAAACTCAACACTGTTTCCCAACAAATAATAGTGCTCGTAATCTCAACTCGCTCAAATAACACTGATTATATTGTTAGAAATCGTAATAGATGCGTAAGTACACAAATCTTCTCAAAACTCAATGGATGCACTTTGGAAAACCAGCCGGTTCAATCGCCATTTTTGTCGCGCACGTGCGACCAAGATGCAGTATATATAAGATGCTCTGTGCGTGCGACACTCGAGATTCACTATCCGGCTCGTAATGGACCATATGTTCAATGTTATAACTTATAAGGTCTCTGCTTGTGTGCTGTGAATATTCTTTTGTAATTTTGAATAAAAGATGTGCGTTTTCGACTGGAGTTTTATTGCTAGTGCTACATAATACAGGATAAAAATTAAACTTTGACAGATAGGGTTGCACTCTACTCATAGTGTTGGACAGATTGTCGAGGTTTTAGGGTTCAGTACGCGCTGGGTGGATGATTGGTAATAATTACGATGCGACGCTGTGGAAATTACTTACATCACTGCCGTTGAAACATGTCACCCTATATCACGAAGTGGACATTATGGTTGTCTTACTCGTCTGCTATTATTGTCTGATTCGTTTCGTCGCGGGATCCAAAACAGTTATAGTACATTGTTTTGTTTCATAATGACAAACCAAGTTACTGCTGCAATTTGACGAATAAGTCCTATATCTCAAAATCTAAATATGCTATGCAAAGCTTATTCCAACCAATTTTCATTGAAATTTCTTTTTACATTCTATACATTTATTTTTGACACATTTTTTACGGATTTAAAAGCAAATATCTCGTCAACCATTGACGAAAAAAAGTGTTTAAGGAACTCGATATCATTTTTCAAGACCCGTCGATAAACACTGGTTGCGCCAACTCTATGACTAGGTTCACACTAGATATGTCGTTTTAGGACTGGGTCGTTGCGTTCCCTACCCTCCTTCCCTTTCCCGCACATCGTCAACCACCTTTGTGCGAGCGAGAAAGAATGTGTTTATCGCCGCGGCTTCGTCTAAGGAGCTCCGTGGCCTGAAAAAACTTAATGGCTGAACCCACCGCGAGCCACCTTGCTCGCAACAAAAATACTAAATAAGTGGAAATCTGGTGTATTTCATCGTTTTACGAACTGCTCAACGCTCCAGGAAGCTGAGGCGAGGATTTTGAGGCATGTGCAACCTTCCTTTAATACGTACTGTCTCTAATCCAAGTTTTCCTAAGCAATGCGCGTCCCTAACCATCAAATAGCCCCTCCCGCTCTGGGCTGAGCAGGAGGGAGTGTCAGACTTTTACTGACTAAAACCCATCCATGTTCCTTCCTTTGCCCTTTGTGTTCCAGGGCCGCGGTATCTCTTTCGAACAGTCCCGCAACCCTGGCAGAGCGTCTAAGATCCTTACCGCAGCTAACAAAAGAGCTGATTACCTTGAAACAGCTGAACCGATTTTGATAAAGCATGTCTAAGAACCATCGCTAGAAAACCAGCTTTCAAATAAAAAAAACGGCATTCAAATCTGTTCATCCGTTTAAGACCTAAGGTGCCACAGACAGATACACAGACAGGCACACAGATACACACACACAGCGTTCAAACTTATAACACCCGTCTTTTTGCGTCGGGGGTTAAAAATGGCTGTGACATACGGACTCCGTGTTAGCCATTTTACTACGGAACCTTAAAAAGCGAACATTGTCAAATCCAATTCCTACGTATTATTATAGCACGTAGGTATAGATTACATAACCGTTGTGCAATTGTTTCTTTGAAGCCCACAACCGCTCATCTTGAAACTATCGCGTAAGTAATAGAGTAGTGATGGAGCACACGTACTGCCGCACGGAACGATTCCGACTGAGTGCTTCATAAATATTTGATGACACATGCGGTATCGGCGTACTGCGCCCGATACCGACACGGTTTTTTATTCACTAACTACTAGTTTGTTTTACGAATACCCGCAATTTCGTTCCTGCCACAGAATATTGAACTTGCACTTCCCTCGACACGCGAAATATCCAGTAGGTCTAATATAAACTGAGACTATCTATACCCTGTGGTGGAGAGAGTGCCTGGTGTGCGTGCAAGCAACGCTCTGGCGCTCATAAGTCAGCAGCACAGAACATATATAGGGTGTCCCGTAAATAATGGATCAAACGTAACGGGTAGGTAGCTTACCTCATTTCCAATAACTAATTTGAACAGTAAAAAAAAACCGATAAGGTAGCCAAGATATTTGTTTTTTCGATATTTACTATTTTCTGTACCAGCATTCAGTGTTTTTAATGCTGTTGCTGCAAATGGTATCATATTTAGGTGTGATTTTTGTCAAACATTCCTGAATACTTTACTAATGTTATAAGATACCATTTTCTTAAATAACATTTTATTTGCCTTAAAAAAAGTCTTGAATTGAAAAGTTTTGTTTTTACGATGAAAAGACCAGAATTGGAAAAATTCTCCTGTAAAAAAAATGTATGACACCAAAGTGTACCATTATTTTAAAAACTTGTAGATAAGATAAGATAATTTTTATTTGTCCCAAACATGACGATATACACACACATAGCATGCAAGATGTTACATCAAATTATAATTATGCCAGTCATGTTTTGCCTGAACGGCGTACAAATATAATATGCCGGACGCTACACAGCATCAAGTGAATTTAAATTCGTTTATTACACACAGCAAATCTAGCAGTTAACAATCCAATTTAGACCATACTTAAACTAAAAGGTACGAGTAAAATACAATCAAATAGTGTCATAAGCTCATCTTAGCAAATAATACAAATCCAATAATCCAAATCAAAATATCAAATGTTAAACAATTATTAATAAAAATTACGATGTCATTATACATGTCAAATTAATTTGTCATTCAGAAATTCGTCAGTGCTGTAAGACTTTCAGACTTTCTCTAACAGAAGGCTTTTTAATCTATTTCTTAATTTTCCAGTATTGACTACTGGAAAATTAAGAAATAGATTAAAAAGCCTCCCTCCAATGTTTTGGCAACTTATTATAAAGAATTGGTAAAATTACTAAGGTTTGCAAATTGGTATAAAACTTACGCCTAGTCTTTGTCGTTACAAAGATATTGCTATGAATCTGACAGAGGTGCAAAATTACGAAATAAAATAAAATTTGAAAAAGTGTGCACAATTCAACTATTTTCTTAAAAATGTTTAGGTATCTCAGCGTATGAAAAAAATTAGGAGGTTAAATTAAAAAAAAATATACAAATAAATCGTTTATTTTGGAAGCTCTTATCCGACGGACAAAATGGCTGTTGTTTATTTCTGATACAGCAGATTGGATGCGCTGACGTAATTCTTCTTCCGACGTTATTCGTTGTTTGTAAACTTTGTCTTTTAAACATCCCCAATAAAAAAAATCTAAGGGATTTAAATCCGGAGATCGCGGAGGCCACAAAATTGGTCCTAATCGGCCGATCCATCTGTCAGGGTAAGGGTTTCATTGAGTTGCGCCCTTACTGCCGTTGCATAGTGAGCGGGGCAACCATCATTTTGTAACCACATTGCTTGCCACACGTCTTCTGGAATATTTTCTAATAACGTTGGTAACTCATTCCTTAAAAAATGCAGATAGTATTCGGCGTTTAGAGTTGCTGGTAGTTCAAAGGGCCCTATTATTTGCCCATTTATTATTCCTGCCCATAAATTTATTTTAAATTGATGTTGGCTCCTGTCCTCTCGCATCAAATGTGGGTTTACCAGCTGCCAACTGTGCAAATTATGCAAATTGAGATATCCATCTCGCCGGCATGAAGACTCGTCACTCCATAAAATTTTATTAAAAAACTGTGGTTCCACCCGTATCATTCTAAGCATCCTTTGGCAAAATGCTACTCTTTGCGGGTAATCACGTGACGTCAGCGTTTGAACACGTTGCACGTGATATGGGTGCAACCGGTGCCTTTTTAGAACTCGATGTACCGTCGATCTTGGAATACCTGTGCATTGCGCTATGAAGCGAATTGAGACCGACGAATCTTCCTCGATTTTTCGAATAATATTTTCGTCATTGACTTGTGACGGTCGCCCTTCACTGGCACCCCCAACTCCGGTGCTAAGAATTTTTCCCTCAAGAAGCGCGTTATGCACTCTAATGAATACGCGATAGTCGGGATGTCGAACCCGGTTCGGGTATCTTTCACGATACAATCTTGCGGCCGCCCTGGCATTACCTCTTGCTTCTCCGTAGATAAAATACATTTGGGCATACTCCCGTGGCGTGTACTCGTAACGAGGCATCGTACTACTGCACACACGTACAACCACACACAAACGATTGTTTTCGAAGTCCGTAGGATTGCCAAGTCATTCGTCCAAAACACAAACAGTTCCAAATCGTTAGGCAAAGCAAAGTCCAAATACACAGCACAAGTTTAATTTTAAGGAACACAACAGTTAGGCACAGCGGGAGCGAAAGTAGTCTGACGTACGTATCAACTCGAAGAGAGATTCGTGTCAACTAAACAAATAAAATCATGCAAAAATGAAGCCCTGTATGAGTGAAGGGTGAAGGAAAAAAAATACCTGCACAAAGACACCGATTTACCAAAAATACAAAAGCGGCGCTATCTATCCCTTTCATACTCAGTGAGGTGCAACTCCGCAGGTAGCGGTCCCAAATTCCGAACAGATGACGTCATCGGCTCGGAATTACGCTACACGCTTAACCACATGCTTAGATTACAAGCATAAGCCATTACGAGAAAGAAAAGTTAGATTGTACCATTTTAATTTCTGTTCTGTCTTCTTCATCACATTCATAGCAATATCTTTGTAACCGCAAGGACTAGACGTAAGTTTTATACCAATTTGCAAACCTTAGTAATTTTACAAGTTTTTAAAATAATGGTACACTTTGGTGTCATACATTTTTTTACAGGAGAATTTTTCCAATTCTGGTCTTTTCATCGTAAAAACAAAACTTTTCAATTCAAGATTTTTTTTCTAAGGCAAATAAAATGTTATTTAAAAAAATGGTATCTTATAACATTAGTAAACTATTCAGAAATGTTTGACAAAAATCACACCTAAATATGATACCATTTGCAGCAACAGCATTAAAAACTGAATGCTGGTACAGAAAATAGTAAAAATCAAAAAAAAAAAAAAAACTTGGTTACCTTATCGGTTTTTTTTTTACTGTTCAAATTAGTTGTTGGAAATGAGGTAAGCTACCTACCCGTTACGTTTGATCCCTTATTTACGGGACACCCTGTATACTCTAGGAGGTCAGCAGTCATTATAAGAGTAGTACAATTTAAAGAAGCGATTTGGCTCGGCGTGTGTGCGACGAGTCGCTACGGAGCTAGTCGGTGAGCGACGAGCGAGACGTGTCATATTTGTCAACGTCTCGCGAACTGCGGCCGAGTATTTGTTACAAAATTAGTAAAGAACACGATATTAACAGGATAATAGTATATATATAGTATTTTTTGTATCTATCTTTATATACAACATGTAACAGAAAGGGTATAATCATATGGAATACTGTGGTACGGACCATCAAACTGAGCAACTTTCTCTATGGGACCACCATCGAAATCGTAAAAAAATAATCAGCTGTCCTGTACAAAATTTCAATACCTACTCGACCCAAATGTATGGGACAGCTGATTATTTTTTTACGATTTCGATGGTGGTCCCATAGAGAAAGTTGTTCAGTTTGATGGTCCGTACCACAGTATTCCATATGATTATACCCTTTCTGTTACACCCTGTATATATGTATTACGTTTATTATATTTTATGTATTAATTTAGTAAAAATAAGTAAATTTAAGTTTTAAAATGTTCGTTTGTGCACATAGGTTTATCCTTATTCGCAAATCTCACAATCAAACGTAAGGTTTGCTGTAAGAAAACCCAATTCTGGGTTAAGCTCGCTATATATTGTAATTTTGTGTGTCCTGCTTTTATATTTTATGTGCAATAAAGAATAAGAATATTGTCTCGCGGTGGGTCACTTTGTGTGTGGATCAACGGAAAATAATACTAATTAGTGTGGTAGCCGGAAACATAATTAACTTCTACACCGTCGCATTCCTTCTATATGCTGATATGAATATAATTACCGAACACGTTGCTACTGACCACAGAAGGCACAGACTTGTTTAAGAACCCATGTTGACGGTTGACGAATGAGCTAGGAACAACATAAAATTACACCTAGAGTGAAGCTCTGCGGAACACCACTGCTGATCAGGTGATAAAACGGGGATATCTCTCTCTCTCTCTCTTTGGGGTCTCACCATGGTTTTATAAACCTTTCCCTTTTTTTCTGATTGGAAATCATCAAAAATGACCCCTCCCGCTCTGGGCGGAGGGAGTGCCAGACTTGTACTGACTAAAACCCATCCATGTTCCTTCTTAGCCCTTTGTATTCCAGGGCCGCGATATCTCATTCGAACAGTCCCGCAGCCCCGGCAGTCATCGGCCCTTGGAGACCCCTTCCTGTTTTCTGATGTATTCCGTTTTACTTGTGCTGATTTTCTGCCTGCTGAGCATAGCACAAATTAACTTTACATATCCAAGGTATAACTTTCTCTTTCAAGGCCCTCTAGAACACACCTCGAGGTACCCTCTATCATACACATTCTCCAGAACAGTGACCTACGTGCAAAAGTGGCGTTCATGTGTTTTAATAAGTTTTACTGATGAACGTTGTCGAAAGAATTTGACAAATCATAGAATTTGGAGAGCCTTGAAAAGTTTTCATTATTAATAGAATCTTACTCACGTTTAATATTGTTATAACACGCTAATCATTGCATAACTCGAAATTATTGACTAAGTCATCGTGCAAGAGTAACAAAAAGTAGATATTTTATAATAATTGATTAGTTTTACCAATACTTACATTTACACAAAATAATTGTCAGATATTTTTTAAATGTAATTCCAAAACTTCAAAAGAGATGCTTAGATAGTTTTGTCATGCGGAGAGGATGAGTGAAAGGCGACTGAGAAAAGGTACAAGTCAGATGTGAGTGGCAACGCCGGGAGGGGACGCCCTAGAAGGACATACACTGATCTTATTGGTGAGGTTCTTCAGAAAGATCAGGTGAGTAGTACTCGCAACCGGCGTGCGTGTATGACCAGATGTATGAACGTGGACGGGGCAAAAGGAGTATGTGAGGATCGTAGGAGGTGGCGTTCTGTGGTGTCTGCCTACCACCATGGGAATAATGGGTATGTATTTAATCAAATTATTAAAATTCTCATTGGCCGTTGCAACGAAAACTGGAATTTGTTCAATAACAATTAGGTTATTCCTAATTAAACTTACTTTCTAATTACACACACACGAATACATCTGAGTATAATTTTATTTTTTATTGATTCATTTTTTTTTATTGATCATTTTAATGTTCATGTGTTTAATATGCGTTTTTATTTTTTATATATTTTGTATGGACCTTGTCTGAAATAAATGTATTAATATTAAAACTTTGTGCCAGCAACGAGTACAACAGACGGGTGTAGCCCAGTGCGTTCGGTCGCATCATCGCATCATCAGCCTACTGCAGTCCACTGCTGGACATAGGCCTCCCCAATCGCACGCCACTCAACTCGATTCTCAGCAGCTCTCATCCAGTTGCTACCAGCCACCCTGCGAAGATCGTCGCCCCACCGAGCCTGAGGGCGTCCCACATTACGTTTACCGATTCGCGGTCTCCACTCAAGAACACGTCTACCCCAACGGTCATCGTTTCTACGGCTAATATGACCAGCCCATTGCCACTTCAGCTTACTTATTTTGTAAGCTATGTCGACAACTCTGGTTCTCTGCGTGCGTTCGGTCGCTACACGTGTAATGACGCCCCTGGCATACACCGGTCCACACCGCACGCTAATTAGTTCGGACGTAATAGGGACGTTATCTCTATGGCTCAGCGTGTTTGTGGTCTGCACATTACCAACGAATTATATAAATAACACTGTCTGTATGATGTCTATTTTAATTCGACACTTCTCACATACAATGCGGTTATTGGTGAGTTAAAATGTATTACTACAATTTTTTTTTGATGACCTTTGTTTTCAATTAATTGCAAATACTCATCTTTTCTATCAAGTTACGGAAATATCATGAAAATATGTAAATTGATTTTATTTGTTACCTGCTTCTAGATAGTATTTATACTCAATAATACTGACTGTACAATTGAGGCCCAATTTTAAATGCAATCATTAATTAGTATTATATTCAAATCCATAAATTGTTGGTTTGGATTCGTATTTCCTAACTGTATCATTGAGTACCTACATTTTAAGGCAGAGCTCAACACAAATTACTTTACTTTATGCCGCATGCCAGGCGATGGGATATTATATTATTATTACATGAGCATTATTTGAACAGGTGGTGTTGGCACTGGCGCTGGTGGTGAGTCGCGTGAGCGCGCGCCCCGGGCCCGACTACGATGACAGTGACCTTAATCGCAGCAGCCAGTCAGCAGGGGACAACGGAAGAGACCCGGGGGATTACGGCGACGGAGGAAACAGTGATAATCGTGGAAACCTATCAGGAGGAGACAGCGATGGCAACCAGTCAGACGATGGTGGTGAAAGAAATGATGAAGACAATGAACTAGGAGATGTTGATAGCAATCAATCCAATGGTGGCAATCAGTCAGGTAATGACAATGAAGACAATGAATCTGGTGGTAACGATGATGATAATCAATCAGGTGGTAATGATGATGGCAATCAGTCAGGTGATAACAATGAAGAAAACGAATCTGGTGGTAACGATGATGATAATCAATCAGGTGGTAATGATGATGGCAATCAGTCAGGTGATAACAATGAAGAAAACGAATATGGTGGTAACGATGATGACAATCAATCAGGTGGTAATGATGATGGCAATCAGTCAGGTAATGACAATGAAGACAATGAATCTGGTGGTAACGATGATGACAATCAATCAGGTGGTAATGATGATGGCAATCAGTCAGGTGATAACAATGAAGAAAACGAATCTGGTGGTAACGATGATGATAATCAATCAGGTGGTAATGATGATGGCAATCAGTCAGGTGATAACAATGAAGAAAACGAATATGGTGGTAACGATGATGACAATCAATCAGGTGGTAATGATGATGGCAATCAGTCAGGTAATGACAATGAAGACAATGAATCCGGTGGTAACGATGATGATAATCAATCAGGTGGTAATGATGATGGCAATCAGTCAGGTGATAACAATGAAGAAAACGAATCTGGTGGTAACGATGATGATAATCAATCAGACGATAACGATGCTGGCAATCATTCAGGAGGTAACGATGACGCTGACAGTGAGCAGCGGCCGCCGTACGACGAGGATATTTTCAAGAAGTACTCCAAATTCGCAGACCCCTAGACTGGCTGATATTACTAAGCGGAGCGTGTTCTTTATAAGCGTCTTAAGGAGACTTTGAGAAGATCTCTCACACCCAAAGTACATCCTCTATTTAATAAATAAAATAAATAATAATGGGAGAAGAAAGACATTGGTGTATTTTTTCTAATAATAAAATACTATATGGACGCCTACATATTGATATCTTTTTAGGGTTCTGTACCTCAAAAGGAAAAACAGAAATCTTATAGCTAGGATCACTTCGTTGTCCGTCTGTCTATCTATCGAGACCCTTTTTTTCAAGACCGCGTGGAAGTATCAAATTGAAATTAATATCAATGAAAGCTATCGTTTTTGAGCTCACCAGATGACGCCACTGTCAAGTAAGGTCATGTCAATAATTCAATTTAACACTTCAAAGTACCGATAACTTCATAAAAAGTTTATTTTATGTATAACAACATAGTGTAAACTTCAGATACATATTTACAATATTCTCCCTAAAATTAGCAAGCATGAAACGTTTAAAAATCATTTTTTACCATTGCCACTCGAAAAAGAGTAAGTATTTTATTCATCGTTATCAGTGAATACAACGCTCTTTTACTCACTGAGTGAATAAAAACATTTTGAATTTGGAACAAGAACGAAATATGACAAAAAAAAAAACGTGCCTACAAGAACACACAGAACACTGAATTTCGAAAATTGTTCTATAACTCTAACTCTCACTACAATTTTTTAAAGTTTATATTTAATCTTTTGTTCTCTTATTATATTACCGATTTTATAATAAAATGTGATAAATAGTCATCTGCTTAGACTTATCCCAACTTTATTGGGGTTGGCTTCCAGTCTAATCGGATGCAGCTGAATATCAGTATTTTACATGGAGCAACTGCCTATCTGACCCAGTTAGTATTGGGTGGGTATTATGGTACCCCTTGGTAAGACTGGTTGTCACTTTCGGGCCACTGATTACCTGTAACGATTGTCAAAGAAATACAAATGACAGCCGGCTCAACGGCTTTACGTACTTTCTGAGGCACGGAGGAAACTCGGTGTGTAATGAATTAGTGGTCACCCATTCACAGACCGACCTTGGTATGCCCGGCTTAACCTTGAAGATCGACCCGAGTGGTTGTTATTATTAACCCACGAGAAATATAAATACTATACGTCTGTTTATTTCCTCGCAGTCAATGGTAAAAAGTAGAGTACACAACTCGTAAAAAAATCAAAAAAATATCGGTTCTTGTATCCCTCGCTCTGCTTAGGATTCTACTCTAGAATCCTTCGCTGCTCTCGGGATCCAACTTTGTCCCTCGAATTAAATTCCCTTTTTTTTTCACTTGATGTATAATCTACTATTTCAACACACTTGCTTATAAAATGGCTCTGATTTCACCGCAAACTGAACACATAAAGACACCTGTAATCACACTGTGACTTTTCATTGCTATTATGCACAAGTGAGTTATAGGGTTTTTTATTTTATTTGATTTTATTGATTGTTAAAAAAGTTTCTATCCATAAAAGATCGTGTTCAATAGTACAAATAAATTAATGTACCTATTGCTTGCTCATTTCATGCAACTTCATATTTAAATAGACAATTTCAACTTGTACGTTTTTAATAAATAAAACTTTCACTCAAATATAAATTTTGTTTTCTCTTTAGTAAACTCTTTAGTTTCTCTAAGAAAACTTTGAATTCCCCATTTTGTACGTGGCTAAAACGCTATCCGCGAAATGCCAAATAAAAGAAACCTCATTCTTTTAGTCTATGGCCGATCGCCATTGTTAGATGCGCGCGCATAGAATTTTCTCGCCATTGCGAAAAAATTTGCGTATGCATTGCATTTTATAGTTATTTATTCATTAAAATGTCTACAAGTACTAGTTATGAAGAAAATGTTTTTTTAGTATTCTTTTCTTCACAAGTGTGTTAAAAAACGTCGTATGATACACGTATGTATTGATGATTACCGTCCTCGGCTCTCTTAAGACCCTCACCTAGCGGCTCGGGTTTCAATGGCGCCTAAGCGGTAATCACCAACATTACACACTTGTGCCATAATGTACTATTACCTCCAAGTACTAACAAATAAGATCCTAAGTTGCTACTTAAAATCTTCATGTCATAATTGATCAGGATGATCCACAATCGTGAATATTAGTCAAAATACGTGATAAAAAAACTCGCAACGCGCGAACAGTCTATGATATCTGACATTTCGGTGACCTTGCGCTACACTGGCACCTCTAGTATTAATTTTACATTTTTAACAATACATGTCATATTAATAAGCTTGTCCCCAATAAAATTGAATATAAGCATAACTGGCGTTTGGGGGTATTGTTTAAGTCACCGTAAAATTGAAAATACCGGTAGATTAAAATCTATCTCGCGAGATTGCTGCATACAATATTTAACGCATTATTTTTCGGCAGATTACGAAGTGAAACTGATGACTGACAGATAGCTGTCATGTAAATAGTGTACTCGTTGCAAAATTCTTTAAAATTGTTATTTGAACAGTATCTACTTAAATACGCCATAAAAATCAAGAAAACAGTACAATACGTGTGTGAAAGTGTTATCCTAACCAATTATTCACTGTGAACTATGTAAACAAAACTTATAAAAGTGGACAACATTTTGTGATCAGTTTTGTGTGTGGTATTTATGACTTATAATAAATATAAACCACTAAATACTTAGCTCACAAACGTGTGACATACAAAATATAAACAATAACAACGAATAAAGTAATTCTACCAAAAGTGACACATAGTGAAAAAATATTTAAATCGTTCAAACTACAACTGATATCTCTAACGAACAACAATTCTGAACACATTGGTACCAGTCACAGAGGCAAGTACGTCTTACGGCCTACATGTAGCTCGAATCGCTTGTGACTCAAGTTCGATTCCCACGGATGGTTTCACTTTTTGGAATGTTTGCAAATTAGACAGAGTTTATCGGAACAACAGGACAAGCAGCTTTGCATATTCCGTTATCACATTATTTCCAATAAGTTCCAAAACATAAGGACAACATTCACCGCTAAATAGCAAAAGAGCGTTGGTATTTGTATTCGCAGACGCTACCGCCAGAAAATGGATAGTAGTAGTAATGTTACTTTAAGACGTCACTGTCAAACAAAATCAAAATCATATGAAAGTTTGAATGAGAGCGATTCCTTTAATACTACGTTTTCTGAGGACCGTTTGGGTAGAAGCTTAGACTTAACTGCAAACAACAAAACAAACGTCATCGAGGACTTAAAGTCAGAATTAAGCGACCTTAAATTGAATTTAAACAGCACTCAACATGAGCTCGATAATATTATTTTCACTAAAATATTCAACTGAGGAAACAAGTGTCTCAACTAATACAAGAAATTGGTTTTCTTAAGCAGATATACAAAAGTCTCTTAACATCAACAAGGAGAAATTCATGTACAAATCGTAAAGATCCAAAGCGTCGCTTAACTTATAGCTTCCAAAGTGACCCAAACCAAAACTTAACAACAAACGATCTCATAACACATGAGAGTACCAATCCAGAGAACACAACAAACCTAATTAAGAACAAAATTTCAAAAGATCCTAGTCTGTCGTCCGATTGTGAAGTCAATACAAGCTGCAAAGTTTCTCATCTATCTCCAACAGATGGCGCGACTGGTAATGTTCCGGAATCCGTTCCCAAACTAAGCCACCTAGTCTCTGAAAAACACAAATTATGTATCATAAGTAGCAATAATAATAACAAGATTCTAACAATCGCAGAAGACACAAGAAGACTTTCGACGAACTACCAACTATGTATGTTGACCTAATAATTACCGTACGAGAAACGCTATTAAAAATACAACACACAAGTATTATAATAATGCGCACCTACATTTAAATTGAACGATTTTTCCACGTTATTTAACGGAAGAATAGAAACTTTTAACAGCCTAATTTATCTAGATGCAAGTAATCACAATTGCGCGTATTTGTTCGATACTAACTTTTACTTGTCATATGATTATAAAATGTTTTGGAAGAAAACTGGATCCATCAATAATCACGGCATGGAGAAAATATTTGTGAATCTAAGTTTAATGATTGACGAATTGGTTCATTTTAGCAACGAATATAATATAAACCAAACCCTGGACATGGAACAGGAGTGTGAATCATCCCCTCTTTCTCTCTCGAACGCTAAATATAATGCGAATGACAACAGAGAGAGTAACAGATGTTTTCGTAACTAACCACCTTTATGCAATGCATCAAAACATAGCAGGATTGTTATCAAAAGCAGACTCTCTATCTGTCTGTCTGCAGGAACTAACAGAAAAAGGCAAGGGAGTCGACATTTTATGCATAACGGAACATTTCATGATGCAGGGATATGAGAATCAATTATGCATAGATAATTATTGTTTGGCCGCATGTTTCAGTAGAAAAGAAAGTAAGAGAGGTGGATCATGTATACTCGTGAAGAACGGACATCAATGGAGAGAACTACCAAAAATTGCTCAAATAGCTTCTGTTGGTATATTCGAATGCTGCGCCATAGAGCTGATTATCCAGTGACTATACGGCAAGTGTGCGGCTTGATACTCAAAAGTCAGAGGCCCATGAGCGGCATAAAAACTCTGACACCAGGTTAGGCACTAACCACAATAACCACATGATAAAGAAAGAAAGAGGACTGCAAAATTAATTGAATTTGTTATTTAATCTAACTTAGAACTTAATCTTTGACACCTGATTTCCGTGATGGACAAATCATCAACATACAAGTCCGTACGGAAACCTCGGGGTATTTTATCAGTTTAAGTCTGTTGTGTAATTTGTGTATTCAAGCACATAATGTAAACGGAGTCATTAGTCACTACCACAAACATTTCTAACCACTAACTGTTCACAAAATCTTCTTTTAATGTGCATTTGAATGTTTATGTCTGCGTTATCAATATAAGTAGCTTCCAGCCGTAGAACAGTATGAGGTGGGATGCTCTTGAACCGCGCGTACTGCTGTTCAACTCGTCGTGAGTCTACTGTAGACAGTCGCGGTGCGTGCGGGGTGTGGGGGATCGGAGGGGGGAGGACGGTGCGGATGATACCACACAAGCGTGATGGAGATGGAGGACATTATTCCGCGGTGACACGTTTTATTTAGGCTTTAATGTGACGTCACTGTTCAAAAGATGGATGGCGAATATAATAAAAGAGGCGCAAGACGGCTTTGTGGACCTAACGCGGTGCGGGCCCGGAAGCGGGCGCAAGGGGCGGGGTGACATGGTGTGAACACAATGTCACTTTTATACTGGGGTTTAAGAATCAAAATGATTTTCGGCTATTATAGCTGCGCGGGGAGGAGAGACTGTTGTTTCTCAGAACACCAAGACATTGTTGTCTCTTGTCTACATGCTGTAAATAAAGTATTACCTTCCTTATTCTTTAAAGCATGCCACACACTAAGTAACACGAAAAATCCAATATTAAGTGTTGCACGAACAAATACATTATTTTAACACAAACACAGGGAACCTGTTAAGAATAAAACGGCACGTAGTGTGTCGAACGTGTTCCCCTCGAATCAGTACAACAAATCAGTACACAACGCCAGTCGCGATGTGAAAAGAAACAAATTAATAAGTGCACCCTAATTCCCGGCTAGTTGCTGACACATCGTGCCATCAATCTATCTTTGGCGACAAACTAACTTCAGCCGGAGGGGTCGCCTTTGTGCTAATTTGCGGAGTCGGGGCCCGCTTTTAATTCAAACATATGGCGATGTATGAGAATGTTTAATAATAATAAAATAATAATCATTTTATTTCAGATATACATCCATATAAATTGTTAGTAAACATGAACTTTAAAAACTAAGTTAGTAAAACATATAGGTTTGTTAGGAAATTCATAAACGGGCAATCTAATTTCCCCGCAATGTCAGTCGGAAGACTGTTAGAGCTGCCCCGGAGCCTCTGCAGCAGCGACGCGGCCCGCTTACGTTTAAGGAGAACCGGGTTTGCTTGAAATGAAACGTTGCTTGCGTCACAGCCCACAGATGACACCGCCGCCTGGCATGCGGCGTTCAACGCAGCGAAGCACGCAGGGTTGCGGCAGCCAGTTCCTTTACTGTTTAGTACACTAGCGATACGCGCTGCTGCCCCGCGTCGCGCGTAAACAACATCGTACACTGTCATATATTGGGTTCGTTAAACGGCGTTCGACTACTACTAATCTAATGATATTTACTAACTTTCTTTTTGAAAATATGGACAGGAGAGTCCAGGTAGACGCCGTGTACACTGACTTTCGGAAAGCTTTTGACAAGGTGGATCACACAATTCTTTTGGAAAAGCTTGCTTTCAATGGTATCCGCGGCAATTTACTTCGATGGTTTGCATCATACATTCATAACAGGACACAAAAGGTCGTTATTAATGGATTTGAATCTGAGATTGTAACTGTCAAGTCCGGAGTTCCTCAAGGGTCTATCTTAGGCCCTTTGCTTTTTATCCTGTTTATTAATGACATAAAACATTGTTTTGTTAATGCAAGTTTCCTGATGTACGCTGATGATATAAAAATCTACAAAGCCTGCCAAAAACTCGGTGACTGCCTATTGCTCCAAGAAGATCTACATAGACTTGATACCTACTGTAAAGAGAACAAAATCTTTCTTAGTCTTCCTAAATGTCATAGTATATCTTTTACAAAAAACAAAAATAAACTTAATTTTACATACACGTTGAACAGCCAACAATTAAATGTGGTAGAATCCGTTCGCGACCTTGGTGTGACCATTGATTCGTATTTGCACTTTGACTTGCATATTGAAAATATGATAAATAAAGCCTTTAGGATGTATGGTTTTGTCATGAGATCTTCGAAAGACTTCGTGCGGCCCTCTACTTTTTTACTATTATATAAAACGTTGATAAGATCTCAATTAGAATACGCGATTCCTATTTGGAATCCGTTCTACCTCAAATACAAAAACAAGTTAGAATTAGTTCAGAAAAAGTTTTTACGTACTATGAACTATAAATGTTACCATTCGAAGATTCCGTACACACAATTATTACAGCAATATAATGTTTTATGCTTGGAGTCTCGGCGTTTACTTCTGGCGGCCATGATGCTGCATGGTTTGTGTAACAATAGATTTGACTGTATTGAAATTACAAATAAGTTACGCTACACAGTACCTAGAACTGTTATCAGACGGGCGGCCCGCGTGCCCCGGATGTTCCACGTGGATTCATGCAGGACCAACGCAGGGGCACGAGTGCCTCTTCGTCAACTTGTGGAAACCTATAACACACACTTCATGGACATAGATATCTTCTCTCTTTCTAGTAACAAATTTAAGACATTGGCTATAAATATTCTTTCACCACAATCTTAATCTAATATTTATTACTTAATTCAAACTTTATATCACAAAATTATCATTCTGTTCTTTATTTGTTCATTTATTTACCCGTGGACAATGGTGTGGGTTATATGTTTACCTATTTTTTTAATTACTCATAATTTTAAACTTGAACATGTAACTGTTTTTTTGTCCCTAATAAATAAAATAAAATAAAAAATATTTGTGTATGCGTCTGAGATAACGCGGCCCACTGCACGCGCCGCCTCTCCGTAACGTCCTGGCCACAGCTACTGGCGGCGCGGTGCGCGGTGCGGCGAGCGGCGCGGCGGGCGGCGCGATTTGCGGTGGTAAGCCAGAGCTCGACTGCTGCGACCTCGGCGGCGTCAGCGATGGACGTATTTAGAGAACGGCTAACTATTAAAATGGCCCTATCAAAAGTGGCACGGTATTTAAATCGTTTTATTTCGTCCCACAATTTTTATAACATGTTCACCACGTCTGGTATATTTGTGCCCAAAAATAACGATTCACTATTTCAAAGTTTGGAACTTCGTGCAATATGCCGTATATTGCACGGGCATGACTTGTCGCGTGACCGGCCGCTACCTTCAACAAATCTGGTCGGACGGTTTTTGCGACCTAACTTTCTTCATGCTCGAAGCTTCTGCGGCCAAAGTCGAGGTCGTGGCCGCGTAGTCTCTTACGCAGTATTTTCGATACCTAATGTGAGAAAAACTCGGTAACTAACAGTCACAAGCCACGAGTAGCAAGCTCGAGGAACGTGACATTGAAAACGCGAGTCTTGTGATCTGTTGCCCTCGCCGCGACAACATCGCAGTTCAACTCGTAATGAAACGAACGGAACAGTTCTGCTCCTGTGAATAAATTAATGACTTCCTTAACTGCTGACAATTTCAACTAATGCTTCCGTCTTCGTCTTCACTTCGAGAATATTAAAAGTATCCGCGCGGTGCGGTGTGGTGTGGCGGGTCGGGGGAAGGGGGTGCTCATCAATCCGTCCGTCTGCAGGCCGGGGCCGCTCTCGATATCTGGGTAGTACGGAATGTCGCCTCGTTGTTACACGCGTTAATTAAAATAAGGCCGTCATTCAATACACGCTATTTATTTACCATCATTTTGAGAACCAATTTTCAGTACTATACTGATGCTCAGTAACAGTGAAAGAACGCACAGTGAAGGAACCTGAGCGCCAGCGAAAAACACATAAATGATGATGTAAAAGTAAGTATGTATTGTACTGGCCTAACCTACACATAGCGCATTATCAATCCTGTTAAAAGTAGTGTCTTCCTGCCGGTCGGCAGTGCGTCGTTGCGGTACAGTGGTGCGGCGGTAACTGGCGAGTGTTGGCAGTTAACGTCGCACTGTGGTCGCGCCTCAAACAGATACCCAAAAAAACAGATAGCCATTTCACAATTAAAAGTCCGGCCGGTTTATTATCAGCCGCACAAACTTCATTTGCGCTGAAAAAAGTTTTCGTGTTAAAGAGATCGGGATTACGAATTAAATTACATTTAGATCTCCACGAGTTTTGCTTTTTGCCGACGCACTATGGGAAAATCGCGTATGTTTCGTCTCAAAAGTCCATATCTCAGTTATTTCAAAACTAAAGGAGCTGTAATTTTACACACATATACTTGGATAAACCTAATTATCAAGTTAAAAAAAAATAAAAAATAAAATTCTGTTAAAATTACATATACACACACACACACATACACATATACACACACACACACACATCACATATACATATATGTCGCTGGCTTCTACATCACATGATGGACAGACGATGGGTTTCCGTCAAGAGGAGCAGGCTCACCGTCAAGAGGAGTAGGCTCGCCGTCAAGAGGAGCAGGCTCCCCGGTTAGAAGAGCAGTTACAACGAGATAAAGAAGAACAGGTTGGCCATCAAGAGGAGCAGGTCCGTCGCCAAGAAGAACAAATGTTCCTGATACAGGATCTTCACGCAACATTTGGAAAAGAGCTCAAAGTGATGAAGGAGCAGGTACACCAGCACGAGAATTGTACCTTAGAGGCCGAAGTTCAGATTGCTGGTGTGAAGAAGGCTTTAGGTGAACTTAAGGCTGGAGATGGGACTGTGGCTCCAATGATTGCTGCACCTTCAGCACGTGGTTTTAAGGTGCTGCCATTCGAGGGAAAATCTTCGTGGTCGGCCTATAAAATCCAATTTGAGGTCGTTATGAAGGCGAATGGGTGGACCAAAGCGCAAGCCATGACCGCGCTCACCTTGGGCCTCCAAGACCAGGCCCTAACCATTATTGAGGCGCTCGGCAAGGATGTGACCTACGAGCGACTGCTGGAGGCATTAAAGTCCAGATAAGGCGACGCACACCTGGAGTACGTATACCGTGCTAAGTTGAAGGATCATGTTCAACGTAGTGCTGAAAACCTACAGCAGTGGGCCCTGGAAGTTGAAAAGCTGGTTTGGAAAGCATACCAGTCTGCCCCTGCACTTTTCGATGCAAATCTGTTACAGGCATTCGTAGATAGAATACGCGACTTAGAAGTTAGAGCCGCTGTGAGACTTGGGCAACATGAGACACTGAAAGACGTCTTGGCCCTTGCCTTAGAAGTAGAGGCAGTGAGGCGAGACCACCGAACCGAAGCCGTAAACCATTCAACTCAACTATTTTGAAGGGAAATGATCCGACACACGCGCCACCGTCAGCGAGACATTTGAGTGAGCATGACATACTCTAAACCGCCAGGGCACATTAAAATGCAAAGTTAGTTGAACAATCTTCAGCAGCTCCAACAATACTGTTTAATGTTATCAATTTATGCGTCCCTGTCCTTGTGGAGCAGGACCGGCATTGAGCCAAGCATTTTTATCTGCGATATAATCGTCCAACTTGGGCAACTTGTAATATGCTTCCTTTAAAGGAGATCATCCAGCCTCCATTAATTTTTGGGCTATTTTCAAAAGTAAAGCCAACGACAATAAACTTATTATGTAGGTAGAGCATAACATAATAAACATTTTTTACTACTACATCGAAGTCGTAAGTCAACTCACCCAGAAATTATTCAACCACCAAATATCTGAGATCACCCAGATTGGGGTATTATTTTTGCCGTCTAACTAAAATAAACGCAATAATTAAATAGAGCCTATGGATATAATAATTATGCCACCCAAATTCTATATTCAAGTTTTAGATTAATAACAATGATTAAAAAAGTATAAAACCTACATAAAATATGAATAGAAATAGTATGAAAGCTACTGGTCCCTTCATTAGCGTTTTCATCGACCAGTAGCTTTTATACTATTTCTACTCACATTTTATAATAATATATCATTTATTTCAGGTTACAAAGACCCGTAACATCAATACCTTAAAGACTATCATACATATACATGTCGGAGACGGTCATTGGTACGGGCTTAAAATGAATCACAAGTACACGGTGGTGACATCACGCAATCTAATTACAAGGCTACCCACACCACAGTGTCACTTGTTACAGAGTCAAGATGGTAAACTCTGAGCCAGGACGACAGTCAGTCAGTGTCTGATCGCGGCCGAGTTAAGACCTCTTGGAACTGTACCCGATTCATTGTGCCCCGTGTTATTGTGCTAAGTTGTAATCTCAAGGAATTCGTTAGTTTTGCTAGAAACAGTCTATCGCTCAGTGTCTTTTCAAAGCACGAAACCCATCGTCTGCCCACATAATGCAGAAGCCTAGCGGAGTAAAACCTGACACCCCGATATACATAAAAACCAGAAAATAAAACTATTGTACACGAAGTATAGTAGTAGTAGTATTGTACGATTTTATGTAGGTTTCTTATTATTGTATATTTAGGGAATAGGTTCCTATTGTAAAGTTGTGTCTATGGAAGGCAGCGTTGGCGCCATTTTTGCTCGTTGGTCGGCTTGGTGTGCGGTAGTTGTCGACGTGTTTTATGCGTTTGTTTATTTAATTTGTCTTGGTAAAGGTATAATTGAGCCCTGTAAGTACATACTATTCTCGATAACGAAGTGATAGGTGTCTTATTTTTGATTAATTGTGTTGATGTAAGTAAATTAGATTTGTAAGTTACTTTTTTTCCTTTTGTTGAATATTTATTGACGAGTTTGAGATTGTTTTCTTTTTTAAATAAGTTATAATTCTGAAACCTTAATTCAGAAGTGGGATTATGTCCCTAAAACGCTCACTCGAAATTTTGCTTTTGTCAAGATGGCGGCCGGGTCCATTTCCGGTTTCGGTGGGGAAAGGACTTGGACGGGTTTCGACTCATAGGTCCTATATGAAATTTGGAATGATAAAAAAAAAAAGTAAATAAAATTAAAAAAACAAGATGGCTGCTGCGCTGGTATGTTTTGAAATTTTCGACTTTTCTCACTCGACTTTGACGAATTGTTTTGTTCTATCGGTTTTTAAAATCACCGACTTTGACATTGCCAAATTGTAGATAATGTCAATGGCAATCAAGAAAAATTATGAAATTTTGAAAATCCAAGCAAACTATGTGTACATACATCAGAAACTGCACTTATGCGCAAGAGTGTTTTTTGCATCTACAACAAATTGCCCAAAAGTTGGAAAGAGCAAACTATACCTAAATTTTAACAAACAATGAAATTGTTTTTGGCACAAAAAGCATAAGTATTACGGAATTTTTAAACGACTCATTGTTGTAATTATGGTATACCTATACTTAAATGCCTATTAAAGTGATGTAAATCTTCATTGTGAGAATTGTAATATGTTGGATAATGTATAATGTAAGTGATTGAATATAATTTGTTTGAATAAATATGTGTTTACTTTGAATTTTGAATTTACTGGTAAGTCAGCGGGTCAGCGGTTGATACAACCGTCGGACCGTTAAGAGGAAGGCCGTATGGGGGAGTGGCCATTCTCTGGAGGAAAGGCATGTTTGAGTCAGTCTCTGTTTTGGACTGTGGCAGTAAACGGATTGAGGCCATAAAGGCAGCCATAGGCGAGCGCTCCATTCTAGTTTTTTCTGTCTACATGCCTACGGATGCGCCAGAGAATTTGACCATCTTTACTGATGTATTAAGTGAGATAAATGCTATTGTGGCAAGTTATGATGTTGAAAATGTTTTTATATTGGGAGATTTTAACGCGCACCCCAAACAAAACTTTTATAATGAATTGACGAACTTCTGTACAGACCAGTCATGGGTCTGTGCCGATATTGAAATCCTAGGCGCTGAGCAAAATCACTACACATTTATTAGTGATGCGCATGGGTGTAGGAGATGGCTCGATCATTGTGTGGTATCTTTATCAGCCAGGCACACTGTTGTAGAAGTAGGTATTAAAGAGGATGTGTATAACTCTGATCATTTACCCATCTATATTGTATGTGATTTGAGTATACTCGTAGTATGGTCAAAACTGGTAACTCAGACAGTGCCCCGTAGTGCGATTATATGGGGTGAAAGAAACTGTTCTGAAATTGATAGATACCGGTTTTTATGCGATAGTAAATTGCGAGATATCGATTTCCCCCAAGAATTTACGGAGTGCAGTCATGGGTCATGCAGCTTGGCTGAACATAAAGTTATTTTAGATAAGTTGTATGATCGGATTGTGAACGTTTTTAGTGAGGCAGCTGAGCAATCCAAAGAGACCAGTGACTTTGGGCCGCACAGAAAACATCGATCTCTGTGTGGCTGGAATAAACATGTGCGTGATGCTCACACGCGAGGCTAGGCTTAAATTTCAAACCTGGATAGAACATAAACGCCCAAGTTATGGCTATGTTTATGAACATCTGCGAGAGGCTCGTAAAGTTTTCAAAAGTCGCTTGAAATGGTACCAGAATAATCAAGAACACATTAAAATGGACATAATAGCAGAACAACGAGCTACTAAGAACTTTGGCAAATTCTGGAAATCCACAAGTAAGTTGGACGTTAAGCCTGGCCTTGCGGTGAGTGTGGAGGGGAAGAGTGATCACGAGGATATTGCAAACCTGTTTATGAAACATTTCCAGGTGCAATCTCCCCTTGGTTCCTCTGACCTTTGTGAAGATTCCGAGTATTGTTGTCAGGCAAAGGAGACATTTATGCACTTTTCAGTCAAGCAAGTCAAAAAGTCATACAGGGAATGAGCAGAGGCAAGTCTCCAGGTCATGATGGACTCAGCATTGAGCACTTGAAATATGCAGGAGTCCATACGCCGAGGGTCTTGTCATTGTTCTATACGATGTGTCTACGCCATTCGTACCTGCCAGAAAATTTTATGAAAACTCTTGTGGTTCCCATCGTTAAGAACAGGGTAGGGGATATATCTATTAAGGGGAATCGTCCAATTTCCTTGGCTACGATCACGGCTAAGGTATTTGACAGTATGCTTGACTCATGTTTGAAAAGTATTTTAAATCTTCATGAAGCACAGTTTGGGTTCCAGCCTAGACTATCAACTGAAACTGCTATCTTGAGTCTCAAGCATTCTGTTCGATATTATACCGATCGTAAGACGCCGGTGTACGCTTGTTTCCTTGAACTCTCAAAGGCCTTCGATCTCGTCTCTTATGATGTGCTTTGGGACAAGTTGAGGAACCCCCTGGTGAAATACTGAAAATCTTCCAGTTCTGGTATGCCAATCAAAAGTGTTGTGTGGCAACACAGCCACTTGGCTGTATGGAAATTGTGTCTGTGCTATAATCGGTCATGGCGTCTGCTTGCATCTCTGTATTGTAAAATGGTTAATTGGTGTGTCTAGATTCCAATGAATATAATAAATAGTTAAATGGGATAACCGTGTTCTTAATTGAATTGTTGTCTCATTGGACACCTCTGCACAACTAAACACTAAGGTAAAATCATCTGGACATCAGACACAACAAAGTGGCGACGAGAAAATGGCTTCTTAATATTTGGGAAACATAGAATACAATGGTAAAGAAAATTTTTCGACCTACATATCAAGATTCGAAATATTCCTTGACTGCAATGGAATCAAAGAGGAAAAGAAAAAGTCGGTGTTTCTGACAGTAATTGGGGCCGAGCTATATGCTTTATTGCAAAATCTGTGCGTACCAGTAAGTCTGGTCGAAAAAACCTATGAAGAATTAAAAAGAATTTTAAGTGAACATTTAGAGCCAAAAAATTCAATAATTACCGAAAGATACAAATTTAATCAAAGATCTCAAAATGTGAACGAAACGATTGCAGAGTACATAACGGAATTAAAAAAGTTATCTATCTATTGTAACTATGGGGAAAAACTGGAAGACATGTTGCGAGATAGATTTATATCGGGAGTACGAGATCCAAAAGTAAAACTGCGTATCCTCAATGAGCAGGAAACTACTATGACCTTGGATAAGGCAGTGCAGATGGCACTTTCATTTGAAAATACTGAAAGGAACTTGAAAGAAATGGAAAATCCATCAGCGGATAGAATGCAGAAAATGGAAAGAGGAAAGGAACCAGGAAGGCAGGGGCACAGAGGATGTGAAGGAGAATGGAGACGGAAAAGTGAAAATTCTAAAGGGAAACAACAAGGAGAAAGATATAGATATGTTAATAGGAAACGGGAAGAAGGACGGCAGAAGCTGGATCGTGGCAGGCCGGTGGAGAACCACAAGAAAGGTGGTTGGGAGCAGCGAGAACCAGCAGTAACTGCAATTAATTTAGATCTTTATAGGAAGCTGTTTAGTGATATACCGATGCAAAAATATAATGTAGAATTGAAGTCCTATACTGATGAACCAATATGCCCACTGGGCTACATACAGATATTATTAGATTACAAGGGAGACTGTCACAAATTACCATTATATATTTTTGAGAAAGGAGGACCACCATTAGTTGGTAGAGACTGGTTACAAAGTATTAATTTGTTATCTATTCATTCTATGGAACCTACAAATTTTAATTTGAAGAATATGTTGAAGGATAAATACCCAGAAGTTTTCAGTTCAGAACTAGGCACTTATACAGGTGAAAAAATAAAATTATGTTTAAAAGAGAACGCTAACCCTAAATATTACAAACCTAGACCATTACCTTATTCTATGAAAGATTTAGTTGAAAAAGAAATAAATAGATTAGTAAAGGAAAATATATTAACTCCTGTTCAATCAGCAGAGTGGGCAACTCCTCTAGTTCCTGTATTAAAAGATGATGGTAAATTAAGAGATAATCTCCATCCATATTTAGAGGAAAATAAGCATCCCTTACCACGGATAGAAGATTTATTTGTAAACTTGAAGAAAGGTCAGAAATTCACTAAAATAGACTTAGCCCATGCATACCAACAATGTTTACTCTCTGATGAGTCTAAAAAGCTAGTTGTTATAAATACTCACTTAGGGTTGTTTGCATATAACCGTTTACCATTTGGTGTGAAAACAGCTCCAAATATTTTCCAAGGAATTATGGATAAATTGTTCAAAAAGTTAGAAAATAAGGGTGTAGCTACGTTCCTTGATGATATTGTTATTACAGGGAAGGATGATCAAGATCATATAAATAATGTTCTGGAAGTGGTTTCTATTTTAAAAGAAGTTGGTCTAACCATAAAAATGGAAAAGTGTATTTTTATGTCACCTAATATTTATTATTTGGGTTATGAATTGTCAAGTGAGGGTCTTAAACCGGATGATAGGAAAGTGGAAGCAATATTGAAGGCACCAGAACCACAAAACATTACAGAACTTAAATCTTTTCTAGGGATGGTAAATTATTATATTAAATTTCTACCAAATGCATCAACAGTACTAGCTCCATTATATAATTTAACAAAAAAGGGTATACAGTATTATTTTAATGAAAATTGTAAGAAAGCATTTAAACGTATCAAAGAGATGATGGCATCGTCTCAATTGTTGGCACACTATGACCCGGAGGCAGAACTATGTTTAGCTTGTGATGCTAGTGCATATGGTTTGGGTGCAGTGTTATCTCAAAAGAAACATGGTATAGAAAGGCCAATTGCCTTTACATCTCGCACACTGAATGATGCTGAAAAACACTACAGTCAGATAGATAAGGAAGCCTTAGCATTAGTATTTGGTGTTTCAAAGCTTAATCAATATTTGTGGGGAAAGAAATTCACTCCAGTAACTGATTCAAAGCCTTTATTAAGTACTAGCTGACCCGCGCAACTTCGTCTGCGTGCGTGCGTACATAAAAGAAAGAGAGGTTAGAGATAGTGTGCGTCAACCTTAAAAGTTAGACAAATGGCCATTGCGGATATTTTTTTAGAGCTTTTTAAGAGGGACAATTCCGAAATACATGATAATTGCGTAACTTTAACCGTTCACACACAACGGAAGCTCTCAAAAGGAGTAAATCCCTATTATATACTATTACCGATGGATAATCATCAAATGACCCCTCCCACTGGACGGAGCGGAAGGGAGTGTCAGACTTGTACTGACTAAAATCCATCCACGTTTCTTCTGTTGCCCTTTGCGTTCCAGGGCCGCGGTATCTCTTTCGAACAGTCCCGCAACCCTGGCAGGCCTCGCTCCTCTTGGATCCCTTCCCGTTTGCTGACATCTCTTTGAGGCGCGTGTGGAACACGAAAACGACGATAGACGGACGGATGGCGAGCTAGCCCATTACTCACCGTCCACAGGCCCGCGACCCTCGACAGCCTTACGTCTTCATCTTTAGACACTCGATGACAATCATACACCAGCTAGAACGAAAGTTCTCATCAAAGTTCTTGAAATGAGTCGAGACACGATAAAACTGCTGTAAACTGTTGCGGACCTCTTGCAACTGCCTTCCGTCTCCATCGTCAGACCTTTGATGATAGACATACTCCAGGCAGGTCTAAAGTTCTCATCAAGGTGCATGAAATCAGCCGAAACACGATATTGATGCTGTAAACTCTTGAGGACCTCTTGCAACTACCTTCCGTCTCCATCGTCAGACCTTCGATGACAGTCATACTCCAGCTAGGTCAAAAGTTCTCATCAAGGTGCATGAAATGAGCCCAGACACGATATAGATGCTGTAAACTCTTGAGGACCTCTTGCAACTGCTTTCCTTCTCCATCGTCAGACATTCGATGAAAGTCATACTGAGTTAGGTTTAAAGTTTTCATCAAAGTGAATGAAATGAGCCCAATAACATTATACCTGCTGCAAACTGTTTAGGACCGCTTGCAACAGCCATTTGTCTCTATCGTTTGACCGTCGATGACAGTCATACTTCAGCAAGGCCTAAAGTTCTCATCAAGGTGCATGAAATGAGCCCAAACACGTTATTGTTGCTGCAAACTCTTGAGGACCTCTTGCAAGTGCCTTCCGTCTCCATCGTCAGACCTTCGATGATGTCATACTTCAGCTAGATCTAAAGTTCTCATCAAGGTGCAGGAAAAGAGCCCAAACATGATTTCACAATTTAAAAAACAAAAGATCATGCATAACGGACTTCTCAGTAAAAAGTTATGCGTGGTCAGGTCATACATGAAATAAAAAAATATAGACGCGTCGAATTGAGAATCTCCTCTTTTTGTTTCGTTGGTTAATAAACCAATCTTCAGACATTTGACACGGGCGAGGGTCATTCTTTCACGGAAAACTTAACACCGCGACTCAGAAAATGGAGTGAAATTAATAGCGCCATCTATCGAGCACGAAATTAAACCGTTAAAATATAATGCATGTAAAGCGATCGAAAACACACTTTTTGCTATAAGAACTTTTTTATTAAGCTGGTCAACCGATTTAAAAGTTATCTTGTGAGCACATTTTTATTAATTAGTACCATTTTGGTGCAATAGATGTCGTTGCATGTATCTTACACAATGATGGTAAGTTCTTCTTGAACACTTTAAATTCATAAATCTTTTGATAGAGAGCACTGATTACAATGAGACAAAAACTAAAACCTTCTCCTCAGTTCCCCACAATGTTTATGTATTGAATCTAATCACATTGGTTTTCCCAACAACATGAACGCCCGCCTCGCAGCGCGCGCGGTTCATTATTTTGATGCGGAGTTATTTTAAAACTGTGATATCTCCTAAGATATTCATCTAAACTGAATGGTGTAAAGAACAATTTTGGTCACAATTGAGTGCTAAAGATGACTAACATATTTATTTTGATAAGGATTAATACTATGTCGGTAAAAATACCTTTGCAAATAAAGCACTATTTTTGACCAAATTTTAAAATCATAAAAATCGTTATTGTTAGTCAACCTTAAAAGATAGGCATGTGCGGTCGCGGACTTTTTTTTAGACATTTTTAAGGGGAATAATTCCCTCATACATTATTTTTGTGCAACTTTAACCGGTTAACCAGCGCACGCAACGGAAGCTCTCAAAGATAATAAATTTTCCCCGTTTTCGCAACATTTTTCATTGATGATCAGCTCCTATTGATTGTAGCGTGATGATATATAGCCTATAGCCTTCCTCGATATATAAGCTATCCAACACTAAAAGAATTTTTCAATTCGAACCAGTAGTTCCTCAGATTAGCGCGTTCAAACAAACAAACAAACAAACAAACAAACAAACTCTTCAGCTTTATAATATTAGTATTGATTTTTGGTCCTAAAAAAGGAATTCCTGTATTAGCAGCTGGTAGGTTACAGCGATATGCCTTATTGTTATCAGGCTATGAGTACAACATTATCTATGTAAAATCTGAGCAAAATAATGCAGATTGTCTCTCACGTTTACCTTTAGAAAGAGTAAATAATTATTGTACACCAGATTATTCATACTTAAATTTTATTACTGACAATAGCTACTTACCATTAGATCACAAAATGATAAGAAAGGAAACTATGTTAGATCCATTATTGAAAACTGTATTAGAGTACATCTATACAGGATGGCCTAAACATGTGGATAGTATATTTCAACCTTTTTTTAATAAGAAAGAACAGTTAACTGTAGAACAAGGAATAATTATGTATGGTCATACAGTAGTAATTCCAAGTAAACTGACTAAATCTGTATTGAATGAGTTACATAGTACTCACTTGGGGATAGTAAAGATGAAATCTATTGCAAGATCTTATTTTTGGTGGGTTTCATTAGATAGAGATATTGAGTTGTTAGCTAATAGTTGTAGTGCATGTTTACAACAGAGGCAAAATCCTGAAAAAGTAACTTTACACACGTGGGAATATCCAAAAACAGTATGGTCACGATTACATATTGATTATCTTGGTCCTTGTTATGGTAAAATGTTTTTAGTATTACAATGTGCTTATTCAAAATGGATTGAGGTGGTAGAAGTTAAATCTACTTCAGCATTTCTAGCAATTTCAGCATTAAGGAAAATATTTGCTACTTTTGGATATCCAGAGTTAACTTGTAGTGATAATGGACCACCCTTTCATTCATCTGAATTTCAAAATTTTATTAATAGTTGTGGTATTAAACAGGTATTTTCACCACCATATCACCCTCAAACCAATGGTTGTGCAGAAAATGCAGTAAAAATAATTAAAAATTGTATTAAGAAAGCTGTATTTGAAAAAAGAGATTTGGAAACTAGTATTTATAATTTTCTGATGTATTATAGAAATGCACAGCATAATACAACTGGTGAAACACCTGCTCAACTCATGTTTAAGAGAAACTTGCGTATTCAATTTGATTTGTTAAAACCTAATATACAGGGTCATGTGGAGAAAAAACAGGATATGCAAAAAGTTTATTCAGGGGGAAGTGAGGCAAAACAGTATCAGGTGGGACAGAATGTATTAGTAAGATCATACAGAAATAATTGTAAATGGATAGAAGGGAAAGTATTAAAACAATTGGGACCTGTAACATATTTGGTTAAGTTAGTTGATACTGGTATAATATGGAAAAGGCATGTTGAACAAATAATGTTGTTTGAAAGTATGTATCAGGAGAGAGAAGAGGTACCTGAAAACATAAGATCAAATATTAGTAAAGATGAACCTGTAAAAGAAAACTTAAAATTAAATAATGAAAACTTACCTGTATCTAATAAGGTTACTGTGAAAGATTTGGATGCAATGCTAAAAGATAAAAAAGAAAACGGTACAATTAATGATAGTCTTCAGACTGATTGTAACATTGTAGAGATTAAGAATTTAAATGTTGAAAGACTTCCATATGTACCAAGTCTAGAGTCCTCTCAAAGAGTGAGCTTGGAACCAGTAAGTGTGGCCGAAAGGCGCTATCCTAAAAGAGTTATCAAAAGGCCAGATAAGCTCAATCTTTAGAGGAGGAGAGTGTTGTGTGGCAACACAGCCACTTGGCTGTATGGAAATTGTGTCTGTGCTATAATCGGTCATGGCGTCTGCTTGCATCTCGGTATTGTAAAATGGTTAATTGGTGTGTCTAGATTCCAATGAAAATAATAAATAGTTAAATGGTATAACCGTGTTCTTAATTGAATTGTTGTCTCATTGGACACCTCTGCACAACTAAACACTAAGGTAAAATCATCTGGACATCAGACACAACAAAAAGAACCAGGTAAAGTGATCTAACACTCTCTCTCCAGCATACGGATTGGAATGCGGTGTGAGACAAGGGGGTTTGACATCCCCTAGGCTCTTCAATCTGTATGTTGATGGCCTCATCACCGAGCTCAGCAGCATGACTGTTGGATGTCGAATAAATGGAGTGAGCGTCAATAACATCAGCTACGCGGACGACATGGTGCTGCTGGGCCCGACTGCTGGGAATTGTTCAAACTTTGTGAGACTTATGCTGCTTCACATGGACTTATTTATAATGTCACAAAGAGTGAATATATGCTCTTTAAGGCCGCTGGTAGACGTCCAGACTCTGTGTGACGTCCCTGTCCGCACACACAGGGACGCACAAATTGATAACATTAAATAGTATTGTTGGAGCTGCTGAAGATTGTACAACTATCTTTGCATTGTATAGATTCGATTCAATCTCTTTAATATTACATAAAGCCCATACTGTGTGAGTACTATGTACCAGAAAGCTACCATTCACTGGAAACCTACGTCCTTTCTTGACCTGAATGTGCCCTGGCGGTTGAGAGTATGTCATGCTCACTCAAATGTCTCGCTGATGGTGGCGCGTGTGTCGGATCATTTAGTTCCCTTCAAAATGGTTGAGTTGAATGGTGCTGATCTATGCGTCATGTTCGTGAACGGGCGCTGTCAGTGTGACTGGTCATCTCTTAGTTGCCACGGCTTATTTGAATTAATTATTTTTATTTTTTGAATTGTCTTTTTTGTTTTTACTGTGGACACTTTTAATGTACACATCTTGCTACATCGTTCTCACATAGTGTACCATCTCAACATGAAGGATGTAACCAAGGTTTTGTAACAATTTGCTGATTGAAAAGAGTGTCCATGGAGTTTCTTGTCCGTTCTTCTCCATAGAGATCTACGATAGGGAATGGGCAACTACAGTACTTTCACAGTTTTTATGCCTTGTGACTGGGACTGTAGCTTCATTAAATTGTTATCTTTGTTTCGACAATTCAAAAGTGCCTGTAACTGGCCTACTTGAAATAAATGCTTTGATTTTGATGATTTTGATTTTGTACCAGAAATTATAAAGCTGAATGTAAATGCTGTAGCGCTTCCGAAATGTTTGCTGAGGCCCACACAGATGGCTTTCATGCCATAATACGAAAAAAAAAACGGCTTCGCTGCTGTACAGAGTGCGGAGTAGTCGCAACTATATCCTGAGAGCTGTGGAGGAGAGCTATACTCCAAATATCAGGCATTTTGTGCGGAGGTTGATTAGGTAGAAACATGTCTCTCTGCCTGGTCGTCCTTTGTTTTAATAATATAATTTTTATATCAATGTTACTAACACTAGAATATAAGCTGTGTGTAATAATAACAAAATATGGATCACTGTTGTCCGAAATAAATGATTTATTATTATTATTTCCTTTATTCATATACATTTAATATTAAAAAAACATATAAAAAATAGTGGTCCGCCGGTATCGGGAGCAGGGTCCAAGCTACCGGTGGTTAGGGCTCCAGAGACAGGAACCTCCTCACAATGCGAGCCGTATCGAGGAAGCCTAAGGAGAGCCTCGAAAGATGTTCGTCGAGGCGCTACTAAAAGTTTCAGTTACTTTCAGTAGCTTCATCAGTTGCAATTTGTTGGGGGCAAAGAGTTTCAGATCATCCATGTAAAGACATCTATTTATTTATCAGGAACAATTTACATTGTGTTTGATATATTACATACATTATAAATAATAATAATATAAATTCTGAAGAAGCATGCAATAATATAAAACATGCAGCAACAATTAAAAACAAAAACATACAAGATTAAAAAAATACATGATTCCCAAAAATAAATTTAACAATTAATATCATTTTTTTTTAAATAGAAAAATTAGAATTATAAATTACAGTTCGTCTACTGAGTACAAATTTTTATCCAACAGAAATGCTTTTAGCTTAGCCTTAAAAGAGCTAGTGTAAAATAAGATTTTTAAGTCCGCTGGCAGTCTATTAAATATTTGTACAGCTTGGTAATGAGGACTATGCTTGACAATATTGAAATTAGGTACAACTCTATTTTTAAAATCCTTCCTACGAGTGTTTTCCCTGGCTGTTCTTTCTTCCTCAGACTCGAATTCATGGACATATTTTTTTAAATTAACTAACAAAACAAGTATGTATAAGCTGGGCAATGTTAGAATATTTAAACGCTTAAAATGAGTTCGACAGCTCTCTCTTTGTGAAATTCTGAGAATTGTACGAATTGCTCTTTTTTGGATAATGAAGGCTCGTTGAGGATTATAACCGTAACTTTTCCCCCAGAACTGTATACTATATCGAAGTCTGGATTCGACAAGTGCATAATATACCATCTTTAACTGTTCTGTATTTATTTCGTCTCTCAATTTCCTCAACGCATAACACGCAGATGATATAGTGGAGTCTATGTGTGCTAGCTCCTTTTTCCAGTTCAGCAGATCATCTAAATGGATACCCAGAAATTTGACGTCTTTCACTAATTCAATCTTTTCATTGTTGAGGGTTATATTTATATTATCCTTATTGCCTGCAGTGGTCCGAAACAACATGACGTTCGTTTTTTTAATATTTATTATTAATCTATTTGTATTGAAACAAAACTGAAATGCTGCCAACGTAGTATTGACCTTTTCTGACAGCTCACCAATACTTTATGCCCCTGCTACAGCGTTAGTGTCATCTGCAAACACTACGAGATTAATGTCTGGAATATGACCTGACTGATGATAAAAGAAGGTGAGATATGACCTGACCACCTCTCCTCAACCGATAGCCTAGACCTGAATCCTCCAGCAATGTGCTTAAAGGATTCAGGGCTAGACAGAAACCAAAGTGGACTCAGACTGTCGCCCTGGAATATTCTCCTTTTAATCCATACAGGCTCATCGTTCCCCTGGATCTGTCGACATCCTGAATATCGAAGGACCGTCCTCCATTGCCCCTTCGGTAACGGACGAACTGCTCTGGCTACATCCAAAGGTGTTTTTAAAATTTGGTTCCATTTCTGGGATAGGCTCACACACTTGCTCGATATCACGCATCCAGTCAGCCTCAGTATGACGGACGGGCACCGACCAGATGCTGTGCCAGAAAGAACTCATGGTGGCATCATCCGGGCGGCATACGTCCGTCATATTTTGCTCGGGTTGCTCCCAAGCTCTGCACACCCACCTCTCATCGCTCTAGAACATGCGATTCTGCGAGTACCGATCAACCCGTCTCTTATACCGCCGAATACGGCTCGCCCATGCATAAACTTTCTGCTTCAGGAAGTCGATGCGCTCTGTAACATGGGACATGAATTCTTGAGGACTGATTTCAGTCCCCGAGAATGCCCGCCTCACAAAGCGCATCACACGTGGTCGTGTATTACCCTCCCTGAAGCAGTATAGTTTGCCAATGAGTACCCTGTCCCCGTCGATACGGCGCTCGATCCAGCGCTGCCAGGCCGATACGGTTGGTTTTGGTCGAGTAGCTACGTCACAATTTAGGAACTTGACATTAGCTACACGACATGCCGCAACAGCCCCACAGTACAGGATCGAGTGTGCATCAACGAGGTTCTCGCTACTCTCGAAAAGATTCTTGAGTTGCGAGTCCAGGGCACACACCAACGCCCTATTTTTCTTATGCATGGGTAACCGTGGTAATCGGGGCCTAAGTTCGGTAGGAGTGGATCGATACTCGCGAAGCGCATCATCCAGTGCGCTCCTCAATCGGTCGTTGCACTGGCTACTTACCATGGCAACCCTATCATCCTCCTCTACAACAGCAGGGTTTGACCGCGGTGGGGTTGCGTCAATAGCTAACGCTTGCACCGCGGTTTGTGCCGGAGATAAGACGATACGGTTGCTCAGTACCTCTGAGCGCAGCCTTATTATTGTTATTATTATAAGCGTAAATTTGAATTCATTGAATCAATAATAATAATTGTACCTAAAATATTTGCCCGCCATGAGAAATGGCAGACATGTCGTGAGCCACTATTATTTAAGATCTCGCATGCATGTATTCTTTAATTCTGTATGTACACACATGTTTGAGCAAATAAAATTTCTTATTCTTATTCAAGATGGCGGACGGTTTGGCGGCCATTTTGTGAAAAGTTGGAATTTTCTACTTTTTTCAAATCGATTTTTCGGGTAGTCGGCAACATCCGACGGGTTTGAGTTGTACAGAGCGGTCGTGTGTTTTGTCAACGAGTGTTGCCTGGTTTATAAAATTTCCCCATTTCTAGGGTATTTTTCCCGATTTTCCCCAAAAACATGAAAAGTAGAAATATTGACATTGTGAATGGAGACTTTGACTAACCGGCAACATTGGCGTCTCTCGAATGACATTCGACCATTATCATCAGTTTCAGCTGGCAACCCCGAGAGTCATTAAGAGTTTAGAAAATCCCGAAGATTCGAACATTCTCCCGCGGTCGGCTACTAAAAGTTTAGGAGTACCAAAGAGTGATATGGCGTTGGTAAAAGTGCGTTTAAGCTCACGTCTTGTTTATAAATTGGATATAGCAAACAATACTTCGTGAAAGAGTCAACTATTAATAAAACAAACTTATATCCTTCGGATTCGTCGATACGTCCATATGTGATGTTTCGAAAGCGGTATTATGCTTTTCCCAGGCTGTAATTGGTTGGAGAGAGGCTCTAGAGACGCGTTTACTTGATATGCACACAAGACAGTGTTTTATTTATTTTGCTATGAATTGACGGAGCCCGGGAAACCAGAAGTATTTGAAGAATAAGTCGAGGGTTTTCTCCGCGCGGATGTGATCGTGCTCGTCATGGAAAATTCTCAATAAACTAAACCGGTGACCTTTGAGAATAAAACAAAGAAGCCTGGCTTCTTCGCCCACTGGTGTGTAGAGATAATAGAGGGGGCCGTTTTGTTGGAGGTACCATTGAGAGTCTAACTCTCCATCCTGTAACTTCTGCAGAAGACTTTGCGTCTCCTCGTTTGCAGACTGAGCAATTTGTGCACAATTGCGTGGCCTAGATATTTGATGCACTTTGGCATCTGGGATTAGGTTTCGGCTCATGTAGTTTGCATGTGTCATCATGGTACCTTTTCTATCATCGATAGTGAAGTTAGTGAAAGTCTTGTAAGTAAATCCACCACCTGGCGACGCGCGGAAGCAGGTCCTTCTTCTTTTCGGTGGCTTTAAGAGCGTTGCAGTCTGTGACGACTTTGAAGTTTATGCCAACAAGATAATGGCGAAAATTCTGCAGTGCCTTGATGCATCTACAAGCGCTTTGATTTTTCGGGGGCTCGGCCTAACCTGACCCTGACTTATTACGCGCCCCAAGTACTCAACTTCCGTGGACAGGAAGGAGTACTTTCGCAAGTTTATCGAAAAAGCCGACCTAGTTAGTGCTTCCAGAACATTTTTCAATAAGAAGAACATACAGAGTACGTCATCGACGTATACTAACACATTGCCTGCCTCAATATGGTCACGAAGGGTTTCGTTAATAATTCTCTGAAAGACTATGGGACAGTTCGTCGAACCGTAAAGCATTTGAAGATACTCGTAAAGTCCTTCCGGTGTGACGAACGCAGTCTTGCGAATCGAATCAGCTTCAATAGCTATTTGATGAAACCCTGTAGCCATACGAAGGCTGCTGGTGTATTTAAAGTTGCTTAGCCTGTCTATGTGGTCGTCAATCAGCGGTAATGGGTACCGGTCTCTAACAGTCAGTCGATTGAGTGCCCTATAGTCGACACACATCCTGTCGCTACCATCCTTCTTGTTTATCAATATATTGGGGCTGGCATGCTCAGAGGTGAAGTCACGGATGATGAACTTATCCTTCAAATCGCGCAAAATTTCTCGGACTTTAAGTTTCTCTGAGTGCGACAGCTTGTAAGGTCGGTAAGCGACAGGTGTATCGTCCGTGAGCTTTATAGACATCTTACCGGTTGTAACAGTAGTCGAAGCAGTGCCGGTGTGACTATCTGTCACGTACTCTTAATTATTAAATAAATATTATAGTCTTCATTCTTAGTTTAAAAACTACTCACGGCATCTGCCACTTACAAACCCATACATTTATATTTTATGATTTGCCAGCCTGACGGGTTACCGTAATTAATAACGAACGCAACGAGTCCTTCTTAGAAATTGTAGAAAAATATTGAAGAGCTTGTAAACTGTACGAACAAAAACTAGCAGGCGCGCCAAGGCGAATCTTAAAGAATTCTAAGAAACTCCGATTTCTACTCGCCGCTCAATATCTGGTTGCAAAACACCACGGTCAAAGCATCCTAAGGGATACTTAAAACAATTGAGACATTTGTACAAAAAACCAGCATTTCTGGGAAGAAATGTGTGGTGTTTTTAGAGGCTGAGGCCGGGGGAAGTTTGGTGAACGGGGCAGTCGGTCTTACAACGCTATAGGGTCCGGACGATATAGGCGATTTTAGTTAAGTGAGACTTGGTGAATACCGAGAGTCTATGTCCAAGTGGGTTTTCGCAAGATTGCGATAATTGTTGAATAAGTTCAATATAGCTGGGTTAGAAGCCCTGTGTGTGTGTGTTTGTTGGTGAGCAACTGGGCGAGTCCTTTCTTCCAATAATTATCCTAGGCTGATGTTGTGATTAAAGTTCTTAAAACTACACAGACAGAAACGTGTTGCTGAGGAGTTTGTTGCGCCACTTCTCCTCCTCAGCTTCAACACTAGGAAGTGGTGAAGGATGGGCGCTTTTGGGGCTGTCTATAGGGTTGCAATAGAGTTGATCCCCAACTCTATTGCAAAATGGTTATTGAGTTTTGATTATCATCTCTATTATCATTCTGTTAATTCTTGAATTATATTATGTATTCATTAGCTCCGACCAACAGTTCAGCCAATTTGCCTTTTGAGTTCGAGTCTCAACCTTATTATGATCAACCACATAGTGATTCTAGAATAATATGTTCTTTATCTCTGACAAATGATTCGGTCAGGCTGACACAAGCACGTGTCTTGCAGATGCGCTAGTTGTACAGAATGAGCACATGATCCATGGGGTGGGATTGGAATGGTTTGATACCACAACTATTATATAATAATAAATCTTTATTTTCAGATCAGAGATCCATAGGATAAAAATACAAATACAAAACAGCTTGGCACTAACTAAATAAAATAAAATAAAACTTAAAACACATATCTGAATGACGGTCTGTGTGCCGCCACCCAGTGGCACATTATTTTGCCATCCACTCGGCCGGCTACAGTAGCCACAAGGCTGTTGGGGCTGCCGCGCACCCGACGCATCAGCGATGCGATTCGCAGACGTAGCAGCGAGCCAAAATCCGGAACGCGTGTGTCCGCGAACATCCCCGACGCGCTACAGAAGCGCGGCAGCCCCAACAACACCCGGAACGCGTTATTATATTGGACTCGTAGAGCACCGTACGAGCCCTGTGTATAACTGACCCACAGGGCGCACGTGTACAGCGACTGGCAATAGGCCCTGAACAGTGTTATTTTAACCTCTCGCGTACACCGTGCGAACCTGCGGGCCAGCATGTTACACCTGACTGCCAGCGCTCTACGTTCCCTCTCTAAATCAGCGTCATCCGACAGCCTATCGGTGACCCAGTGCCCCAGGTATTTAAATCGATCGACTCTTTTCAGCGGAACTCCGCCCAAGGTAACTGATGGAACAACGTCGTAAATTTTATTTTGTGCCCTAAACACTAAAAGCTCGCTTTTGGTTGAGTTATACCTGAGACCATGAGTCACCGCATAGTCTTCACAGATTCGGAGGAGCTTTCTTAACGCACTGATTGATGGGCTCAGCAGCACCATATCATCCGCGTAACTAATATTATTGATACATTGCCCATCAATAGAGCAACCGACTTGGGTGTTGCTGAGCTCACATATCAGCTGGTTGACATACAGGTTGAAAAGTCTGGGCGAGCTAAGCCCCCCTTGCCTCACGCCGCACTCCAACCTGTACGCACCCGACATGGCATCCGCCCATCTAACGTAGTTGGACTGATTGCTGTACCAGTACCTCAGTACAGCAATCAGTCCCCCAGGAAGGTTAGTCTCATGGGCGAGTTTCCTCCAGAGACAGTCATAGGAAACTAGGTCGAATGCCTTGGAAAGGTCCAAAAAACACGCATAAACTGGTGTTTTCCTTGCTGCATAGTAATGGACAGTATGCTTGAGACAGAGGATTGCTGTTTCAGTCGACAAATGTGGCCTAAACCCAAATTGGGCGTCATGTAGGGTGATATATTTATCCAACTGCCTGTCAATCAGACCGTCCAACACCTTCGCAACAATGGTCGCCAAGGAGATAGGCCTGTAGTTGTTCTTGTCACTCGTATCTCCAGTCTTGTTCTTTATTATAGGAACGACAATTGTTTTCATAAGGTCCTCTGGAAGATACGAGTGACTCATACATAAATTAAACAAGAGAGCTAAGACACGTGGTAAGTGCTTACCTGCATTTCGTAGATGTTCTACACTTAAGCCATCATGTCCAGGAGACTTACCCCGCTTCAGCTCCTTTAAGACAGACCCAACCTCCCCAGCGGTGAACATAACAGGCGTACCCTCCCTAGCATCCGACCCACCCGTCGATGGACCCAGTGGTGACTCTGTCCTAAACGACGCCATAAATAAATTGGCAATAGCCTTAGGTTCGTTTAAGCCACCGACGCACACTGGCAGGCCCGACTTGGTATTCAAGCTTTTCGTGGCTTTCCAGAAACTACTAAAATTTTTAGCTTCGTGATGACTCGCAATTTCGTTCATCTTTAACTGAGCTGCGTTTTTTTGACACCACTTTAGCTTACTTCTAAAGTTTTTTCTACTTTCCACCATACTTTCATATAGCGACCCCGTTCTAGGCTTACCAGCTGCCGCCCAGCTCAGAAAATGAAGCCGAGCCTGCCCGTGCGCATCTTTAACGTGTTTATTCCAACCCGTTTTATTATATTTCCTGCGCTGACCTTGGTAATTGTGACTAGTAGTTGCAGCCTCACAAAGAATATCTACAATTTTTTTATATAATTTGTCAACTATTATAAGATGTTCCAAGTTAGTACAAATATTTTCATATTATTTTTATTTTTATATTCCCAGTCGAAAGACTGTTAGGGACCATGACTACTGATTAGCATGGTGATTGACGTTCTGCCGCTGAAAAGCCACCCTTGTCACCTTCACCAGTTCGAAAGGACTGCTAGGGACAATGCTCACTAGGAGCATGATGTCGACGCAATGCCGCTGAAAAGCCGCCTACGTCACTTATGGAAGTATTGCTCTGAGTGCACCAGGTGTAGATGTGAAGTATCGTGTAGTCACGACTGACCAATTACCTATTACGCTAGCGTAAGGGTTATTTACAAAAACTATTGATTGCATATAAATATACTTTGCATCTCCCAGTTATGTTTTACCCTTTTGAAACCACTTTCAATATATTTCAATAACTATGAATTCCATAATCTGATTTACTATATCTTTCAATCCTTTCCTTGTTCTAATAATGATACGAGGCATTGCACTTCTTCATGTTAAGGAATTCAGTTCTCTTAGTCGGTGGGAAGGCGACCAGTCAGGGACGAACCTTACAGGGCCGTGCGGATGGCGGGGCGCGGCCTTTTCCCCTTCGGGGGAAACCGACAATAATACTAATATTTACATGATTTAGGAAAAACGAAAATTTTATCAGCCTAGGGTAATTTAGGAACAGTCACACCGGATATAAGGTATTTAGAGAATTGTTTTATTAAGTGTTTTAGATACTCAAGTTAGGACCCTGAAGGGGTGTGTTGATCTGTAAGTCATCATTTGAGTACTGCGAGTACGGCATTACCAACGGCTCGACTTAGGCACTGTCTATTTTTAGTACGTACGTATGTGATGCCGTCGCGGTTAAGAATATCGGTTCCTATCACAACAGGGGTAGTCATGCACGAGCCTGGCACTACGACAAAGTCAGCTTCAAGAGAGATTTCATCAAACTCAATCGTTAACGTAACGTAGGAGTCGGCTTGGATGGCGGTGTCACTGATTCCCTTCAAAACATAGTGCCTAGGTTTCCGTTCACAGTTCAATCCATCAGACGAGACTAATGAGATATTTAAGGCTCCACTGTCGATAAGGACATCGACAGGGATACCCTGGATAATCGCAGTCTTGAGGTCGCTGTTTTGCGAGGAACCAGCCACGGGCAATACATAAATTAATGTTTCGCTTATTACGTGAACCTGATCTTTCCTTGGCAAAACAAACGTCTTCACTATGTCCCGGTTTTTTTACAGAAGTTACAGGTTGACTTATTGGCATTACTCGTAGTGGTATTAGACGCCTGATCAGTTTTGGGCTTCTTGGGGCAATTGTAGGATTTAGAGATGATGATGAGCCCGGGTTGCTTACAGGCAACATTTTAAATTTGATGAACGATTATCAGTCGGTGGTTTAGAAGGATGGTTCCGGTTTTCTGATTTAGTGCGCGTAGATTTGGCATAAATGGATAAAAATGAAACTAAATTGTGTATCTGTAGATTGGTGTTGGCAGCCGCAGCCCTAACCTGAGCGTCTGTTATGCCGCGAATAACTATCAAAGTTCTCAGTTCGTCGCTTAAACCCTTAACTATTTTGAGGCGTAGTAAAGTCCTTCTCGCATACTCGGCGTATGTGCTGTACTAGTCAGAGGTCGTGTGTATCACATCGTAAAGACTATTAATTTTGTATAATCAAGTTTTCGTGGGCACAAAGGCTTAAACTCTCTAACGAAATTAGTCCATGTTCGGCCACTAGTCACCCACTCGTTTAGCCAGGTGCGTGCGTCCCCCTTAAAGCATATCGATACGCGCGAGAGACACTCCGAGTCTCCTCAGTTATTAGCAACCCTAGCTCGTTCAACCTCTTCACACGCGTCTATGTCATTGATAGTTGGATCGAAGTTAGACAAAATATTTTTGAGTTTTGTCAGAGTTTATCGAACTAATTGCTCCAGCTAATATTCGCGCCGAATCCGTCACGCACTGTTCGCTGCGTGTGGGTATGTTGACACGCCTGTGGACGGCGAGCTATGGGCTAGGTCGCCGTCCGTCCGTCTTATGAGGACAGGCCGTGTCGACGGCGCGTTCGTGATCCGTGTCCGTGTTGCCAGTTTTTAGCAAGGTTTTTGATATATAGAAAAAACTACTAGAATAATGCCATACGTGCTAACATTTATAAATATTTGTAAGGCACAACATTTTGAAGGTGTGAAAATTTAGTCCAAATGAGCTAGATTTTGCCCTGCAGACAATAATTAGATTAGATCAGGGTAAACATTTTAAAAGTGAGATTCAATGCTTACAAACTGGTAACAGTGTAAAATCTAGTTTGAGTAGTCTTAATCTTTTTCTTGATTCTTGTAAATTATTAAGAGTAGGTGGTCGATTGCACATGCTGATTTACCTTTTGCAGAGATGCATCCTATAATCTTTGCTAAAAAATCGTATGTTACTAAGGGGATTATAATTATGGAGGCAACATATTCAATTAAAACATGCAGGTCAAAGTTTAGATCTAAGTAGTTTGAGTGAAAAATACTGGATTCTTAATGCTTCACGTGAAATAAAATCTGTTTTATATAAATGCATTATTTGCTTTAAACTAAAGGCTAAGAATGTTACCCAATTAATGGGATCTTTACCTTTGGATAGGGTAAATATGACAAGGCCATTTCAGATAGTTGGCACCGATTATGGTGGCCCTTTTAGCGTCAAGCAAACTCGTATTCGCAATCCAGTAATTACAAAAGCCTATATTGTATTATTCGTTTGTTTTGTAACTAAAGCCATACACATAGAACTAGCATCTGAAATGTCAACAAAGACTTTTATGGGTTGCTTGAAAAGATTTATATCCAGAAGGAACAAGCCCACAAAAATTTATTATGATAATGGTGCCTGATATAAGGGGGCTGTTAATGTGTTAAAAGAGTTGTATGATTTGCAAGCTTCCACAAGTCACCAAGACACTGTAATAGAATTCTGCAATGCGGAGAGAATATCCTTTCATTTGATACTAAGTTACTCCCCTGTGTTTTTATTGTGGGAGGCGGGCATTAAAAGTGTCAAGTATCATACGAGGCGGGTAATAGGCAATTCAGTGTTAACCTATGAGGAATTGTACACGGTTACTGTGCAGATTGAAGGCATTCTTAACTCGCGGCCGTTGAAGCCTTTGTCTAGAGACCCAGATAATATGTCTTATTTAAAACCTGGGCATTTTTTAACAGGATCACTGTCTTCTTATCTTGAATTAAATCTAAGTAATGTAAATGTTGGAAGATTATCCTTTTGGAAACAGTGTGAACAAATGCAACAATTATTTTGGAAAAAATGTGCCCTGACGGTTGAGAGTATGTCATGCTCACTCAAATGTCTCGCTGATGGTGGCGCGTGTGTCTGATCATTTAGTTCCCTTCAAAATGGTTGAGTTGAATGGTGCTGATCCATGCGTCATGTTCGTGAACGGGCGCTGTCAGTTGTGGCTGGTCATCTCTTAGTTGCCACGGCTTATTTGAATTAATAATTTTTTATTTTCTTTGAATTGCCTTTTTTGTTTTTACTATGGACACTTTTAACGTGCACATCTTGCTACATCGTTCTCACATAATGTACCATCTCAATATGAATGATGTAACCAAGGTTTTGTAACAATATGCTGATTTAAAAGAGTGTCCATGGAGTTTCTTACACGTTCTTCTCTATAGAGATCTACGCTAGGGAATGGGCAACTACAGTACTTTCATAGTTTTTATGCCTTGTGACTGGGACTGTAGCTTCATTTCATTGTTATCTTTGTTTCGACACTTCAAAAGTGCCTGTAACTGGCCTACTTGAAATAAATGCTTTGATTTTGATTTTTTCCACGCGCGCCTCAAAGAGATGTCAGCAAATAGGAAGGGGTCCGAAAGGACCGATGCCTGCCAGGGTTGCGGAACTGTTCGAAAGGGATACCGCGGCCCTGGAACAGAAAGGGCAAAAGAAAGAACATGGATGGGTTTAAGTCAGTAAAATTCTGACACTCCCTCCTGCTCAGCCCAGAGCGGGAGCAGTTATTTGATGATTTCCCACCCGAAAAAAGAAAAGCGTATGTTGACACTCCGTCCCTCAGTCGCAATGGTCTCAGTTGTGGGTATATTTAACGCGGCCGCAGGACCAGGTAACAAAATCTCAGATATCGGTTTTTTGGCCTGAAGGGCCTGGCCGTTCTCTAATTCAGTAATCTGGGGATTGTGAGACCTTATCAGCGTGTTGTTTCAAACAAGCTGGCTATGGCACTCGGTCACATTACGTGAAGTGGGACGTTCTGGTTCTAATGTATTTAAACGAAACAGAATTGACTGTAATGTTTGTTGCATTATTACGGTTTGATCACCAAAATTCATTCGTTGGCGCACCCTACCTTGCGATCGTGATCTTATGCTGCATGTCGGCCATATTTAGTCACAATAGAAGTACTAAAGTTATGAAATAAAACGATCTTTTGGTGTCTTATTTTTATAACCGATAAAAGCGGAATTTAGTGAGCGTTTTAGGGATATAATCCCACTTCTTAATTAAGGTTTCAGAATTATTACTTATTTAAAAAAACAATCTCAGACTCGTCAATAATTATTTTAACAACAAAAGGAAAAAAGTAACTTCGAAATCTAATTTACTTAAATCAACACAATTAATCAAAAATAAGACACCTATCACTTCGTTATCGAGAATAGCACGTACTGACAGGGCTCAATTATTACACCTTTACCAACATAAATAAACAAACGCTTACAACACGTCGACAACTACCGCACACCAAGCCGACCTACGAGCAAAAATGGCGCCAACGCTGCCTTCCATAGACACTTTACAATAGGAACCTATTCCCTAAATATACAATAATAAGAAACCTACATAAAATATGAATAGAAATAGTATGAAAGCTACTGGTCCCTTCATTAGCGTTTTCATGGACCAGTAGCTTTTATCAGTAACTTTTAGCGTGTGAAGAGTTTGAGCGAGCTAGGGTTGCTAATAACAACTTGATTATGCAAATAGTCTTTACGATGCGATGCACACGACCTGTGACTAGTACAGCACATACGCCGAGTATGCGAGAAGGAATTTACTACGCCTCAAAATAGTTAAGGGTTTAGGCGACGAACTGAGAACTTTGATAGTTATTCGCCAGGCTCGTGCATGACTACCCCTGTTGTGATAGGAACCGATATTCTTAACCGCGACGGCATCACATACGTACGTACTAAAAATAGACAGTGCCTAAGTCGAGCCGTTGGTAATGCCGTACTCGCAGTACTCAATGATGACTTACAGATCAACACACCCCTTCAGGGTCCTAACTTGAGTATCTAAAACACTTAATAAAACAATTCTCTAAATACCTTATATCCGGCACTGCTTCGACTACTGTCACAACCGGTAAGATGTCTATAAAGCTCACGGACGATACACCTGTCGCTTACCGACCTTACAAGCTGTCGCACTCAGAGAAACTTAAAGTCCGAGAAATTTTGCGCGATTTGAAGGATAAGTTCATCATCCGCGACTTCACCTCTGAGCATGCCAGCCCCAATATATTGATAAATAAGAAGGATGGTAGCGACAGGATATGTGTCGACTATAGGGCACTCAATCGACTGACTGTTAGAGACCGGTACCCATTACCGCTGATTGACGACCACATAGACAGGCTAACTAGACGGCAACTTTAAATACACCAGCAGCCTTCATATGGCTACAGGGTTTCATCAAATAGCTATTGAAGCTGATTCGATTCGCAAGACTGCGTTCGTCACACCGGAAGGACTTTACGACTATCTTCAAATGCTTTACGGTTTGACGAACTGTTCCATAGTCTTTCAGAGAATTATTAACGAAACCCTTCGTGACCATATTGAGGCAGGCAATGTGTTAGTATACGTCGATGACGTACTTTTCTTCCATGCGTCGCCAGGTGGTGGATTTACTTACAAGACTTTCACTTCACTATCGATTATAGAAAAGGTACCATGATGACACATGCAGACTACTTTAGCCGAAAACTAATCCCAGATGCCAAAGTTCATCAAATATCTAGGCCACGCAATTGTGCACAAATTGCTCAGTCTGCAAACGAGGAGACGCAAAGTCTTCTACAGAAGTTACAGGATGGAGAGAGACTCTCAATGGTACCTCCAACAAAACGGCCTCCTCTATTATCGTTACACACCAGTGGGCAAAGAAGCCAGGCTTCTTTGTTTTATTCTCAAAGGTCACCGGTTTAGTTTATTGAGAATTTTCCATGACGAGCACGAACACATCTGCGCGGAGAAAACCCTCGACTTATTCTTCAAATACTTCTGGTTTCCCGTGCTCCGTCAATTCGTAGCAAAATACATAAAACACTGTCTTTTGTGCATATCAAGTAAACGCGTCTCTAGAGCCTCTCTCCAACCAATTACAGCCTGGGAAAAGCCTAATACCTCTTTCGAAACATCACACATGGACGTATCGACGAATCCGAAGGATATAAGTTTGTTTTATTAATAGTTGACTCTTTCCCAAAGTATTGTTTGCTATATCCAATTTATAAACAAGACGTGAGCTTAAACACAAATTTACCAACGCTTTATCACTCTTTGGTACTCCTAAACTTTTAGTAGCCGACCGCGGGAGAATGTTCGAATCTTCGGGATTTTCTAAACTCTTAATGACTCTCGGGGTTGCCAGCTGAAAGTGATGATAATCTTCAATTAATGTCATTCGAGGGACCCCAATGTTGCCGGCTAGTCAAAGTCTCCATTCAAAATGTCATTACTTCTACTTTTCATGTTTTTGAGACAAATCTGGGAAAATACCACAAGAATGGGGAATTTTTTTACACCAGGCTCCTTGACAAAACACACAATCGGTTCATTCAACACAATCCGGTCGGGGGATGCCAGCTGTCCCATTTATCGTATCGAAAATTGGGATATTTCGTCATTTTTACAAGATGGCCGCCACAATGTCCGCCATCTTGTTTTTAGAAAAGTCACAATTTTCCTGAAATTTCAAGGATATAGGCCACCGACCAGTGTACTTGGTGTTGCCAACTTTTGAGTTTGGTAGAACAAAAGAACTCGCCAAAGTCAAAAAGTCCCAAAAATTAAAATGTTGTGTTGTGTTCAATGTTTTTTGAAGTGGCCAACTAAAACAAACCAAAATGATCAAAAGTCATTTGAGAGATCCCAATGTTGCCAGCTAGTCAAAGTTTCCATTCAAAATGTCAATATTTCTACTTTTCATGCTTTTGGGGAAAATCGGGAAAAATACCCTAGAAATGGGTAATTTTTATACACCAGGCAATACTTTTTGACAAAACACACAACCGCTTGCTACAACTTGAACCGGTCGGATGTTGCCGACTACCCGAAAAATCGATTTGAAAAAAGTAGAAAATTCCAACTTTTCACAAAATGGCCGCCAAATCGTCCGCCATCTCGAATTTTCAAAATGTCATAATTTTTCTTCATTTTGCAAAATCAAAGTCGGCGACTTTAAAAATCGATAGAACAAAACCATTCATGACGAATGATTTTGTCCGGCTTCGGCCGAGGGAGGTATAGGGAGCTGGGAGGGCGGTGGCGGCGGCAGCGGCTGACGTGCCGCAGGCGCGCACCGGCACAGTACCTGCCAGTGCAGCCGCCTTGCCCTTCTTTTTGGCCCCCTTTTTTGACGGCGCCAGTTTCGCCGGAGCCGGCTTTTCGGGGGGGGAGGGGCACCACAGCCCTGCTGGAGGGCCGACCGGACGGCCCCGGTCCGGGCGCGGCAGCCACAGCAGCCGCGTACGATTCCGCACCCGTCCTCGCAGCCACCCTGCCCGCACCCAGGGAGGGGCGCAAAACAATTCCCTCCAGGACGGAGAACCGCGCCTGGAAGGAAGCCAGCTCCTGCCGAACCAGGTTCAGGACCTGGTTCTCCACCGGCACTGGCTGGCTTTGCCGCTGCTGCTGCTTGCCCGCCTTTTGAGCCGCCACGCGGGTTTTAGGCTCACGCAGACTGGCCAGGTCTGCTTGGAGCTTCGCATTCTCCTGTTGGAGACGCTCCGTGGTGGCCGTCAGGCGGGCTATCTCCTCCCGCAGTTTGGCCACTTCCTCTCCCTCTGATGAAGGGGGAGGAGGCCCAGCAAAGTTGATGGAGGCAGAAGCCGCGGTAATGGCCCTGAGTTTAGATGAAGTCTTCATCTTCAGGGCCACTCCCCTTATCGCGGCCTCTACCTCCTTCGCGAACCTGGCCTTACGCTCCGCCTCGGAGCCACCAGGTGGGACTGCCTCGTCGTTAGACGGGGGGCCAGTATTGCCCGGGGGGCGCCCCTCCTTGGCAAGCTTTGCCAACCCCTCTGACCTCCCAGATCCCGAGCAAGCCCCCTCCCTTTGCCCCGGATCCCGCCACGCTTGTTGGTGGGGATCTTTCAGGCCGAGGCCTCATCCTCTCCAGATGACGACCCCCGGTCGCCGCCGGGACCGCTTGCGGAAGAACTTATTGTTCTCCACAGCAGACCCGGCCCCCACGCGCCGGTAGCTCTCTGAGCCTCTCTCACTCACATCGCTGGATGCGATGTCGGACTCCGACCTTGCATCCCTCCTCTCCTCTTCCTTGCCGTTTCCGGCGGTGTTGGTTTCTTGGTTATCTTCCATATTGAACCCACGAGTGTGAGGGAAATAAAAGTCCATCTGGGCAGAGACCCCTGTACCCAGATAAGCAGAATTTGTTATTAACTACTCGCCAGGGGGCCTGCAGTTACTCTGGCGAGGGTGAGCACTAGCGACTGATTTGTTCCATGGGAACACCCGTCAGCCATACATCCTCGCGGTGCGCCGCCACTTGGGCTAATTTTTTTTTTTTTTTTGAGAAAATGAGATCTTTATTTGTAAACATAGGTTTTTAAATGGTGTTACAATTAAATATAAGAGTCCCGTCTATGTTTTGCGTTTAAGCGTACAAATTAAATTGATGATTATAATCAGTTTTTATCAAATTTCAAATTACAAAATAACATTAATGTCAGAATGATTAGAAAATAACAATATTTTAGATTATTAATTACAGTCAAAAATTTTACACACACAAACAAATTAATTGTCACATAAACATAGAGGTAATAATTATAACAATTTTATTTCAATAATTTAATTCAGTGCAATGTCAAGTTTTTACTAATGTCATAAATCGGATATAGTAGATCTAGCAAGTTTCATTAAGATAGTCATTAATAGTGTAGTAACATTTTTCAATCAAAAAATCATTTAACCATTTTTTGAACAGATCTGTACTACTAGCTTCTATGATATGTTTGGGTAATTTATTGTAGATTTTGGGTGCCATGCCTAAAAGGTTTTTGCTGAATATAGCTTTTTTGTGTCTTGTCATGCATATTGTATTTTTATAGCGTATGCTCTTCGGGCGATTATATAAATGTAGATTTGATTTGACAAAAGTAGCTACTTCATATATATAAAGACACGGGAGTGTAAGTAACTTAAGCTTTTGAAAATATGGCTGACAGCTCTCTGTATTTTGTATGCCACATATTGCCCTTATGCATTTCTTCTGTGCCCTAAACGCCACTTCTCTGTCTGGCGAGTTTCCCCAAAACATAAGTCCGTAGCGTAATGCTGATGACACATAACCATGATATGCCACTAAAAGGGTGGCCTGACTTGATATTTTCCTTAGGTTATAAAGGGCATAGGAGCACTGGCTAAGTCTTTTACACACGCCCTCAACATGCATTTTCCAGTTCATGCCTTTATCTATCCACATGCCCAAGAATTTTGTGTGATCAGTATCCTGAATACTTGTACTGCCATATCGAACGTCTGGTTTTTTATTATTTGTTTTTTGTTCAAATGAGATGTAGTTAGTCTTATTTAGATTAATTTTTAAGTTATTTTCTGTTAGCCAGGATATTATGTCATTAAGGTTGTCATTAATTTCTTTTTCAAGTGTGTCATCATTTTTGCCTTTAAATAATATTGTGCTATCATCTGCGAACAAGATCATAGGATTGTTAATGAGTTTAGGCATGTCGTTAATATATATGATGAAAAATAATGGAGCAAGTACACCGCCCTGTGGTACCCCGCATAAACATTCCCGATGTTTGGATTGATATGTAATTTCTGTTTTTGTACGGGGGTTGATTTTATTGATACATGTAAATTGTTGCCGATTGGTAAGGTATGATTCAACAAGTTCAAGGATGTTGCCTCTGATACCATATTTTTCCAATTTGTTTATGAGTATTTTATGGCTAACATGGTCAAATGCTTTTGACATATCCATAAACAATGCCACTACAGGAGTTCCATTGTCCATATTAGTCAAGACATGTTCTACAAGCGCATATATTGCGGAATTAATACTTTTATTTTTCCTGAAACCGTACTGTTCGCTGATTAAGATTTTGTTTGTTTCTAAGAAAGAATATATACTATTATGCATTACTTTTTCGAAAATTTTGGAGAAGACCGGAATAAGTGCAATAGGTCTGTAGTTACCTGGATCTTGCCTGTCACCTTTTTTAAACAAAGGTTTGATTACTGAAATTTTCAGCCTTTCTGGGAATACGCCTTTCTCAATGCAGTTGTTTATAATGTGACTGAGTATTGGTGCAATAATTTGAGACGTAGCTTTAATCACTTTAGTGGTAATATCGTCATATCCAGCACTATTAGTATTCTTCAATGATTGGATTATTTTAATAATGTCAAAGGGTATCGTAGGTGTCATGAAAATTGAATTAGGATTTGTGTCAAATGTCAGTGTATTATTATAGTTAATGTCATTCTGAGATTGATTAAAATTTATAAAATATTCATTAAATGATTCCGTTATTTGTTCTGGAGAATTTTCAACTTTATTGTTAATCTTTATGCTGCAAATTCCTTCTTTTGGGTAATTTATTTTCTGTTTATTAATGATACTCCACGTAGCTTTGCTCTTGTTTTCGGACGTATCTATAAAATGACTGTTTTGCGCTTTTTGTGTTTGCTTGACTATGTGTTTTAATCTGTTAGTGTAGGTTTTTAGTTTGTTTTTATTTTCTGAGCTAGGCGACTTGCGATATTCCCATAGCATGTCCCTTTTCCGTTTGGAACATTTTTTTAGTCCCGGTGTTATCCACTTAGGTTTTTTGATTAGCGAAACCTTTATTTTATTAATCGGAAAACATAGGTCATAAATAGTTTATAAAGGTCATGGAATTCATTAAATGCATTATTAGGATCAGAGCACATAAAGACATCATGAAATGTTAAATTCTGAAGGCATTCTCTAAATGTTTTTATATTTTCGTCACTATAATCACGTTTATGTATGAACCAGTGAGAAAGTGTACACGTTTTTTTGACACGACATTTTAGCAGTTGCGCTGTATGGTCAGACAATGCTAATTCTTTAACCTCACATTTGCTGTCTCTAATATTATGAACTATGTTGTCAATGCAGGTCCCACTGCATAGACGTGTCGGTGACCGAGTACCCAGAATCAGATTATAACTGCGTAATATAGTTTGAAAAGTGACCGAGGTTTTGCTATTTTTGCATATATCTATATTAAAATCCCCACATAGTATGATCTTGTTATTATGTTTTAGACAGATTTCTCTTAACATCATGTCTAAATTCTCAAAAAATGACGATAGCTTATCTTTGTTATTATTTGGTGGTCTATACATACAGACAATGGTGATTGGGTGCGAAGAAAGTTTTATTGCACAACATTCTATTTGATGTGGTATGGCCCATTTTTTGACATCAATGACTTCAAATTTATGTGTATTCTTTATTAGAATGCATGACCCCCCGTTTCTATCATGTCTAGCATAGCATGTAGCAAGTGAATAATTATTTAAATGTAAATGTTGATTGTCACCATGTTTCATGTTGTGTTCTGTTATACAGAGGATATCTACTGACCTACCTTCTTCTGAAAGTTCATTTAGATGTATACCTAATAGATCCGATTTATTAATTAGACCATTGATATTTTGGTGCATTACAAATATATGATTAAATACGAAAAAGATCATGGTTACTAAAACTGTTGCTTTCAAGTTTATTATTTGATGCGTTGTTGTTGTCAATTAGATCTAAATCATATAGTATATTTCATATAATTCGGTCGTGTATGTTTCTCATTCCGATATTAGTTATTTTTCCAGTTTTGTAGGAGAACATCTCGAGTGATAGCTCATAGTTACTATCAAAGAAGTATGCGTATTTGTTGCTTTGTATATCTGAGTACAAGAGATTGTTAAACACATCTACTTTGTAATTATATATTGGAGCACCTGCTACATAGGTGGCTGCACAGATAATTATATTGGTATGATTTATTGTTTGCAGAGATTCTCTTATTTTCTTTATTAGATGAATGCAGTCACCGTTTTCTTTTATGTCGTTTTCCCCGATAAAGAGTATGCAGTAGTCGCTAGTGGTGAAGTCTTTTAGCTTATGTTCAATATTGGTTAGAAGATCGCTGGCACTGCTGTTAGTCCTGATGTAGTGGCAGTAATGAGAGTAGCTTGAGTATACGTCTCGGATTGTAGATAAGGACCCTCTAGTTGTGGTACTGCTTAGAATACATAATTTGTTTTTTTGCCTAGGCTTCGTAATTATGTTTTTATTTATATTGTGTAGTGTGCATTGGTTTGAGGACGAAATGGTAGGTACTTCCTTCAGTTTGTTAGGTGTAGAAAATGTTTGTGTTCCCTTATTGTGCATGATGGTCGTACTTTCTGAACAATTGTTTTGTTGTACATTAATGATTGTTTCATTAGTGTTTTGCCAGCTTCGTTCTTTATTTTGGTTTGGAGTTTTATTGTTATGCATTGTTGATATAGTTTTCCTGCATGGTGTTGAGCAAATTTTCTTGTAGGTATTTGTTGTTTTGATAACTTTTTGTAGATCTGATTTTAAGCGGAAGTTTTCCATGTTTAAATTTTCAATTTCATTATGGGCGCTCGATAATTGCATTGTGAGTTTGTTTATTTGGTCATGTAGATCAATTATGTCGCTGTTATCGTGTAAGCTATCCGGAATACTCATCATCGTGGTATCAAATATCGCTTTCTCACTACTATTTGTTGTGTTGGACAAGTTAGTTAATGAACTTGATCGATATAGTTTGCGATAGGTGACATTATCGTTGGGTGAAGTCATTTTTCTCCTTGTTTGCGGTAGATGTTTGTGTGTTATTGTGTTATTATGAACACAAAACGTCGTGTTTGTACTCACAAATGCTCACAGATGTAACTCGGACGCACTGATTCGCCGCTGGAACGCGCTTCTGCGTCGTCGCAATGTTGGTAGCACTGACTGCGCGTGCACAGGACTTTCGCCTTACACTAGTTCACACAACTGCGAGGATTCCGTGCGTATGCAAAATTAGTCAATATGACCCACTATGACCGGCACTTTTTCGAGTGTTTTAATTTCGTATAATACTATTTAGTTTACACTGCAAACAATTATTGGCCGATTAACCCTTCACTGCACTTATGTTCATCGGTTAAGGTGACATCTAAGTAATCAATCGTCGAAACACACAGTTGCAGAACAAACGATTAAGGTTGCGGAGCGAGCGTACGTGTGGCTCGGGCGACTATCGCGGCGGAAATGAAGATTTTATAGAGGTTTTCTACCTCGCAGTCCGGACGGTTAAGCCAAGACCCTCGGTCCCTATCGAAGTCGCGAAACGTGATCCACGGCACTTCGATGGTGGGATTACGAGATCGACGGTGACAGAGGAGGACACATCCTTCTCTGTCTGCTCGGAGACAGGGTGAGTGCACACCGAGCCCGCCCTTACTCCTCTGCTATGCCCTCTGCTTACAGAGGGTCACGCAGAGGAACGCACCTTTGGTCCAGAATGGACCCCACCCATGTCAGAATAATTAGCCGCGGCAGTAACACTCCCCGAGGGATAAGAGGAAATTCTTATTTCCTCTGTGGGAGACATGCATACAACATCAGCGCGCGTGACCGACCAGCACCGCGCGCGGACCGACACTGAGCGCCGCTAGGCGATGCGGCCGTATTTACAGTGCCCTCCTTGGCGGAGCTGGAGGAATCGGACGTGCGCACACGCTGAACGTCTTCGAATTACTAAAGCTGCTCCTGGGTCGCAGTTAGTTTTGTATAGAGCGCGGTCGACGCTGATTGGTTGTTAATAATTTTTGTGTAGCTCGCGCTCGCGCTAGCCAATAGGAGTTAAGTAGATTTTAAGAAATTATGTATAAATAAGGTGGTCAAAATAAATCTAGTATCATTTTCAAAAATAGCGTTTTACTTAACAGTCCCAGTTAGTAATAAAGCCCACACCTCTCATTCCCCGGAGAAGGATACTGCCGCGCCCAAGGTGCACCGGCCCAGCAGCTGCTCTTCCCTGCAGACGTATCTAGAGGGACCAGCAGCCGCCAGGCACACGTGGAGGACTTCTGACATCGCACCCCATCTAATCACGTTGGTTTTCCCAACAACATGACCCCCGCCTCGAAGCGCGCGCGGGTCTTTTAAAACTGTGATTTTGCTCAAACATATTCATCTAAATTAAATGGTGTAAAGGGCAATTTTGGTCACAATTGAACGCTAAAGATGACTAACATATTTATTTTGGTAAGGATTAATACTAAGTATGTCGGTAAAAACACCTTCGCAAGTAAAGCATTATTTTTGACCAAATTTTAAAAATGATTATTATAAAAAAAAAAATGGTTGTCATAAAAATGGTTATTGTTGGTCAACCTTTAAAGATAGGCAGGTGCTGTTACGGACTATTTTTAAGACCTTTTTAAGAGGAATAATTCCCCCATACATTATTTTTGTGCAACTTTAACCGTTTAAGCAGCGCACGCAACGGAAGCTCTCAAAAATAATAATTTTTCCCCGTTTTTGTAACATTTTTCATTGATGCTCCGCTCCTATTGGTTGTAGCGTAAAGAATTTTTCAATTCGAACAATTCGAACCAGTAGTTCCTGAGATTAGCGCGTTCAACCAAACAAGCAAACCGACTCTTCAGCTTTATAATATTAGTATAGATAAATAAAGTATTGGCGTGTTGCGCGAGGTGCAAGCACCTCGCGTTCTTTTGTTGGTAGATTTTTCACTTTTAAAACCCTTATATGTAGTAAAAATGTGAAAAATAACCCTAGTCGTTCACTTTTCCAACTCTAGTCAAATGCCAAATAAAGCCCAAAAGGACCGGAAAGGTTTCCACTTGATTAAGCTCTTATATGTAGCAGTTTTTGCAGTCGCCATCACGGACGGACGGCGAGCTAGCCCATAGCTCACCGTCCACAGGCCCGCGCCTACGGTGGCCGGGGGCCACCACGTGGCCCCCGACGCCCGGTGCGTCTCCCGCGGCGGCTGGGACGTGAGGTTCTCTCCCTCTTGTCGTCGCCCCTGAGTTACGCTTCACCCACTCAACCTTCGTTACGCTACGGGGATCGCCGCGCCGGCTCGCTTCGCTCACCAGCTCCCCCTTAGGGGAGGTTGGGGAGGGGTGGGGAGGGGAGGGTAAGCAAATTTCAACGCCCCTTAATAATAAAGAATAGTAGTAAAAATCATAAAGCTGCAACGCGTCCTAGTTTCCGAGATACGATGGGGGCAGGGGTGAAGAAGGGGAGAAGGGGGAGTTCTGAAAAATTATTTTGTCCAACTCTGGGCCCCTTTTTATGAATCTGAAAAAAAAATGTTCAAAGTCTCTTAACTTCCGAGATCTGCTTAAAGGGGGAGAGAAGGGGGGCAAGGGAGGCAATTTTGAAAAATGGTTTTTACTTTTCCGAGCCTCCTCTATACATATCCTTAAAAATACAGAACACGGGTCTCTTAGTTTCCGAGATACGATATCGGGCAAAATGGGGGGGTTTGGCACCTCTTAATCCAGTTCCAGATCCCTTCAAGCCGCTTAAATATCCTAAAATTCGAAACAAACTCATACACCTCAGTCGGATGAATCGTTTGAACGACCTCTATCAGTCAATTTTTGGGTAACCGGAAGTAATGCGGCCGCCATTTTGAATCACAGCCGTCAGTCAAGTAAATAATTATCCTTCAAAGCCCTGAAAAACCTAAAATTCGCTACAAACTCATACCCCGCCGCAGTGGGATGAACCGCTTGAACGACCCCAATAGGAAACCGGAAATGGCACGGACGCCATCTCGAATTTCTGAAATGTCACAATTTTTCTAAAGTAACCAAGATACAAGCTACCTGTCACTAAAAAACGGTGGCTGTACGTTGACTTTGGTAAAACAAAAGAACTCGCCAAAGTCGGGTCTTACCCGAAAATTCAAGCCCCAATGACTCACGGGCTGCACGCTGAATATGATGAAAACGGTCAAATGTCATTTGGGAGACCCCAATGTTGCCGGCTAGTCAAAGCCTCCATTAAAAATGTCGTTATTTCTACTTTTTATGTTTTTGGGGAAAATCTGGGAAAATGCCCTAGGGCATTTTCCCACATTTAATGATTAATGATGATGATGATTTAATGATTGATGATTATTTAATGATTGATTTAATGATTTGATTTTTTTTTTTTTTGGGGAAAAATTTTCCCCATTTCTAGAAATGGGGAAAATTTTTGCACTAGGCAACACTCCTCGAAGAAACACACAACCGCTCGGTACAGCTCGAACCCTTCGGATGTCGTCGAGTACCCGAAAAATCGATTTGAAAAAAGTCGAAAATTCCAACTATTCACAAAATGGCCGCCACATCGTCCGCCATCTTGGATTTTCAAAATATCATAATTTTTCTTGATTGCCATCAAGATTACTTACAATTTGGCAAAGTTACAAATGGCGACTTTGAAAATCGGTAGTACGGAACAATTCGTCAAAGTCGAGTGAGAAAAGTCGAAAATTTCAAATATAAATATTTATTGTAAAAACGTAAGTACTTAAAATCCTCTACGGAAATAAATACGACTTTATGTAATAAAGTGTTTATCTCAGTACACAACACTATCTTATTTGGAAAGTAGTAAGGGGCAGAAACGGTGTCAAAAGCTTTGGATAACTTCAGGAAGATGCCAACAGTTTTTTGTTTGTTATTTATATGACCAATTATTGTATCTGTGAGCTCCAAAACTGCATCATCCGTAGATTTTCCAGCTCTGAAACCGAACTGGTTGGAAACTAAAATATTGTTTTTTGTAAGAAAATTCACAAGTCTAGAGTTAATAATTTTTTCAAAAATTTTGGACAATGTAGTACGGACAGATAAGGTCTATAGTTACGGACACCGTCCCTGTCCCCAATGAATATGGGATGAACCATCACGGTTTTAAAAAGATATGGAAAAACACCTGAGGAAAGGAACAGATTAAATATGTGTGCTAAAACGGGGATGATAGTGTGCCTAGTAGCCTTAACAACGGACGACGGGATACCGTCATAACCAACAGCACATTTTTCTTTTAGATTTAGGATATTTTTTTCTAGTTCATCCCCGTCCACGTCGTACAGAACCATTAAACTGGATGGGGACGGTTTGTCAGAGCTCAGCACTACAGGTTCAGGTTGAGTATCTGCATTGACTGTGGGAGAAGTAGGTTGCCGGATTTTAGAGGCTAGATTACTACCGACACTAGCGAAGTGGTTGTTGACCTCGTTGACTGATTTGGTGGGATCGTCACAGCATTTCAGCAATTCCGAAGCACGTTCCTTGTTACCCTGTTTGAGGTTCGCTACTTGAGTGATAAGTCGCCATGTCGCTTTTGGGTTATTCCTGGCCTTTTGGAACTCGGAACTTTCATACTCTTGTCTTAATTTTTTGAGGAGATTATTGCAGTGATTTCGATAGCGGTCGAAGACCAGTTTGTGTAAGTCATTTTAAGAATTTTTAGAAAAGTCCTAGATAGTTTATCCCTAATATGTCGTATGCATCTCAATAGGCCAGGAGTAATCCAGGGTTTTATAATACGGAGTCTGCTAGGAATGACTGAAGAGTGAGTGTGCGATTTTATGGAGGTAGACAGAAGAGACACGAAAAGTTCAGTTGCTAAGTTTGGGTTATTACTGAGCTAGTGAGTGTATTTGCGAACAGGTTTGATTGTCAGTACAATAACCATCGTTTATGATTAATGTAATGACAAACAAACAAATGACTCAGAGGCAGGCATATTATTAGTCATTGACATTGTAATTTTGAAACTTTAATTTTAATTTGCATTATTTAATTTAATTATTTTTTGTAAATGTTATTGGATGTTATCGTGATTGGAATTTTAATTTTTATACTTAATTGTTATTTTAGTTATTAACATTATATTTTTGGAATTTTAATTTATATTATTTAATTGATTATTTTTGTATACAATTATGCTGATTGTGATTGAAATTTTATTTTTTTACAATTGTTAATTTTTATTCTGAATGTATGTAGGTACCTATATGATCTAAAATGGATTGAAATAAATGGTTTTGAATTTGAACGCTGAAAAATAGGAGAAAAATCTACTCTCTTCATATCATTTACAACCTCAGGGATGTCAATTTTTGAGATTGATTTTTTGGGTGTGTTAATTGTCATGTTTGAGTTGCAGAAAAGAAGTACATGAAAAAATCTGTTATTGGGCAGTCAAGTACCAGGGTAGTGGCTGTGTTGGAAGATCTCAGCAATACATGATCGAGACAATTTGCGAGTGTGGTGTGAAAGGTATGTGCCGGAAGCATTGCGTGTGATGCCGCTGTATTTAAATATTCATCAGCACTTGTGTCGAGACTGCTTGGCACGATGTTTATATTTAGGTCTTCAATAAGAGCGATTCTTTTGAATGTTGCAAGCTGGCGTAGTAGATCATCCAAGCTACAAAGGAAAGGTGACAAGTCTCTTTACGAGGGAGATAGATATACATATAGCGATAAGTGCAAACTGGTTGGTAAATTTAAGGACGAGGCAATTTGCGTCATTAAAGGAGGGGATTTCTATAGAACAGTTTAACTCATTTTTAGTAAAGGCAACAACGCCTTCGTTGTTGTTTTTAAAAGAGGAAGCGTGGGTTATATACCCAGGTAAGGTGGGAATATTTAGACACTTGCTCAGCCAGCACTCGGAAAGTAATATCACGTCAATTGAGAACTTTAATCTAGTTATCAGGACTAACAAGTGATTGAAATTACAGTTTATGCTTCGAATATTAACGTGTAGAATTTATAGAGAATAAGATGTATTCACATAGTTGTGGCTGAACTCGGGTGATCAAACGAATGAATTGGAGACAGAAACCTGCTCAATCTACCGAGATTGAGCAGGTTTCTGTCTCCAATTCATTCGTTTAAAAATTCGTTTAAATTTCGCAAAAAAAAATGGATGATTTAAACACCATAAATACCGATTTATGGTGTTTAAATCATCCATTTTTTTTAAATTGATAGTACAAACAGGGGGACGTAGAAAAAGAGGAAAAAGGCAAGGGATAGAATGTACATGCATATGAAAGCAGTACTATCCCGCCACCTGGGGTTATAAACGGTTCGTTGTAAATGTGGATAATGAGGCATATGAGATGAAAAAATTGGGGTACCTAATTAGTTTGTGTAAATTGTTTTGTTTTGTTTGTAAAGTAAGTGTGAAATTGATTAGTGTGGCAAACAGTGTTATAGTATAAATGGTGCGGGTTACAAGAAGAAAGATAAGGTCAACTATTCTGACACATAAATTTGAAAAAGACAAAAAAGAGTGATATAAAGAACTATGCTTGTGTATGGAAGTATGAACTAAGACAGAATTTAGTCATGTGGCTTTCAGAATGTCAGCAAGGTCCGCTTCACTCTTGACTTCGACATGCTTGCAGCCTACTTTTTCGCGAACGAAAATCTTGCCATGTTCGACCCAGCAGAATTTGTAGTCATTTGATTTCGCAGCGTCACGAGCCAAGAAAAAGTGCCTTTTGTTCCTTGCTGTTAAGTTCTCGGAAATAAATATTATTTTAGCGGGGCCACTTATTATCCATGGAAAATTATTACTATAATGTCCATAGATGCAAAACAAGCTATGGACACAATGACAGGTAATGTTTTTTAAGTATATATCTTCCATCCATATCCATGATTTCTGAGTCAAAGATACCATCCAGTAGCCAAGTCTCAGTAAACATTATAACATCGTATGAACAGCATGCTACTCTCTGGTAAATGTCACTCAGTTTTGTCCTAATACCCCTAACATTCTGATAGTACATTTTTAACTGGTCGAATTTTAATCCTTAACTATCTTATGCTTTATCCTACACATTTTATTATTGCTTACTGTAAACTGGACAACGAGCCAGTATCTCTAATGTATTTATGGTCTGCACCATCATGTTTCTAACAAAAATCTTACCGCCACGGACCCACACATATTTGTAACCCAAACTTTTTGCTTTAATCCTGGTCGCGGCATGCAGCGCCTTGTTTGGTGGTAAATGTTCTACTATATAGACATTTTCCTTTTTACCGGCAATCACAAGAAGAGCGGTGTTGAGCTTCTCTTCAGAAGTCTTTTTTTAGCAAAGTTCATAGAAGCCGCCAAAAAGTGGTCTCGAACCCGTGGCGTTCATTTCCTCAAACTTTACGTTCATAAATTCCATTGACGTATTAAGCCGTTCTAATTTGTCCGTAATCGCCTTCATCTGCGTGTTAACATAGTTCGCCAGAGTTTGGTTGAGGTGCCGCATAAGTTCGTCTATCTGTTTTTTCATAATACGAGAAACTTCGCCAGACGTAACAGGAGCTTCATCGTTGAGGAAAGTTACCGAAGACTCTTTCTTTCTATGTGTTAAGTTAGGATCACTCGTCTTACTGGTGCGCACTGGGGTATTATCAGCGTTCCGCGTTTTTCAGCTTGCAGGTCGGACACGTCCTCTTATGCAATTCAGTTGGTTGGAAATCAGAACCCAGTTGTGTGAGACAGGAATGGTGGTAGGATTTTTGGCAGGACCAGCATCCAATTACAGCACTTCCTTCAGCTATGACTTCAGAGCAGCAGTCACAAATCATAATGATACGATTTTGTTTTAGACTCACACAAAGTTAAATTATAAATAATCCTGTGCACACTAATAAATCGCACGCTAATAAAGGCCCACACCTGGCGATACACTGTCGATGCGTAGTCGGCGAGAAGAACGTCGTAAGCGCCGTGGATACTCGTACCGCGTCACTTACGCGTTGCGCACATTAAGTTGGCTCTCACTGTTTGTTTAAGTTAATGGCGGTATAATAAAATCACTGGTTGATTGTTTTTAGTCACTGCTTAGTTATTATGAGTAATTATCACAAAATATGTAACGCTTCACATGTATTAGGCTTATTTTTATTAGACTTTATGAGAATCAGTACACAGCACTCACAATTTTCCGGGTTTTTAAATTGTTTGGACGGAACAAGTTAACGCAGGTATGACTCGCGCACGGATCTAGGATCAACTCCTGTAGCATATTATGTATGTATAGGTATAATTGTTTTTTTCTACTACTTAAATTTTCAAAATATATTTGTCGGAGATGTCAGAACTTACTTCGCTAGGCTTCTTCATCACGTGGGCAGACAATGGGTTTATTGCTATGAAAAGACACCGATAGCGATACACTGTTTTTAGCAAAACTAACGAATTACTTAAGAGCGCGGCGCAGTCCGCTCGCAACTGCAATTCGAAGCGAAGGCAAAAACCCGTCCAATCCAAATATTGTTGTCTCTGTTTCACACTCCTAGGCCCGTTGCGTAGCCGCGCGTGAGCGTGTGTGAATAGTGTTTACCTACGCGTGTGTGAATAGTGTTTGGTGTTTACCTTTTTAGTAGTTATCATGTTCATTATTTGCTTTATTTTTGTTAGTTACTTTGTGCAATCGTTAGTGTATGTGCAGAATAGTAATGCGTTTTTAGGAAATCTGTCTACAATGTTTTTATCTCAAAATCTAGGCTTTGTTGAAAAAAAATCTGGGTTACTTACTACTCTTTCTATACCACTAATGTAGGTAACGAAGAAGTATACGGTTCGCCTGAAAATCTGAAATAAAAGTACGTACTGGTGGCTCAGTGGTGGCGGCCCCGACTTACGAACAGTAAGGCGCGGGACAAATACAAGAGGCGTCGGGCGCGGACATGGCGCGGGCGGCTTCCTATTCCATTCAAATATCATACAAAATACATGGAAATAAAGTGCAATTTAGGCTACACGGTATATCATTGCGCTGACGAGGATGTGACGATATACCGTGTAGCCTATATTGCACTTTATTTCCATGCATTTTGTATGATATTTGAATGGAATAGGGTGCCGCACGCGCCATGTCCGAACCCCACGCCTCTTGTATTCGTCCCGCGCCCATAGACTTAGTAGGATAATACTGCCCGCGCCTAAGTTGTGGGTTCGAACCCAGGCAGGCGCATTACTTTGTGTAATTTATTTCATCAACTCTGCTCTCAAAACGGTGAAGGAAAACATCGTGAGGAAACCGGCATAAGTATCCTAGAACCAAAAAATTCGAAGACATGTGGCATCTACCAATCCGCACTGGGCCCATTCCCTCTCATAGAGAGGAGGCCTGTGCCCCAACAGTAGGAACATTAATAGGCTGATGATGAAGTACCTACCTACCTACCTACTTACGCCCGCCATAAGTTTTACGTCCTTTGGATAAATAACAGCATTCTCGGCTAAAAATGATAAACATAAAAAAACAAGGATTTCCAAAGGTACACATGTATTTTGTTATTCATAAATAGGTAAGTAATACAGATGGTACCTACATTGATTTAAAAAGATATAAATCGAAACGTGATTCTAATGAAATTGTGTAGGGTGACCATATTTGCTAAATGGTATGTAGGTAGGTGGTAGGTAGTAGGTACTCATCAAGACGAATTAAACGAGCCCAAACTCGAAGCGGTTGCGTCGTTTTATTACGGAGACCCTTTGGCCCCCCTTTCAGCTTCATCATCAAACCCTAATTATCATTTAGGACCAATTTACTCTTCAAGATCAATCAAACGAGCCCAAACTCGACGGGATTATGTCGTTTTATTACGGACTTCCAATGGCCAACTTCCAGCTCCATTATCAGACCCTGGATAGCACCTAGCACTAAAGTTCTCGTCAAGACAAATCATACGAGCCCAAACTCGATGGGGTTATGTCGTTTTATAACGGAGTCCCCATGGACACTTTCTAGCTCCATCATCAGACCCTTGATATAACCTAAAGACAAAGTACTCGTCACGACGAATCAAACAAGTTCAAACTCGATGGGGTTACGTCGTTACATTACAGAGTTCCTATATGCCTGCAAAATTTCAGCTCAATCGGTAATCGGGAAGTGGATCAAATTTTACTTGCAAGATTTGATTAGGTAGGTACTTACAGATTACAGACAAACATCGGGACACGTGAAACTATATCAAAGCTTGTAAAATAAAACATTTAGTCGGTAGGTAGGTACCCATAAGTTATGATAATGAATGAAACCTATTAGTCGGACATTTGAATCCTAAACACATCTAATTCAGTATGTACCTAACCCAGTGTAATGTAAAAAAAAAAATGATGAAAACAAAAAGGTAGGTACCTAGATACTTACTGTGACATACACGCTAACCTTTATATAATTATGTTTATGTACCTGTTTTGTAACCTAAATTTAAATATGCACGCACAATGCAATCAAGTACCTAATCGTCTAAACCAGGGATTCCCAAAGTGGTTTCCTAGGGGTCGACATAAACGAAAACTGATTATGGGGGTCGACGAGGTCTAAAAATCGACCCCTATTAAATTAACACAAGTTCTTATTTAAAACTTTCAAGATAGGTAGGTAGGTACTGTATTGTTTATGTTGTGTTACGTGTACTAAGAATAATTAATATTTATGTAGGAAATAGCATTCTTGTAGTAATATACAGCCTCAAGTTCGTACAAGATGAAAAACTCGGCAAGTCAGTGTGGACAAGTTTGTGCAAGATAATGAGTTCGAGCGTACGTCTTTCAGGCGCGTTTTGACTTGCTCTCTATTTGACGCTTGCGCGATTTAACACGAACGAATTCATGATCAAGTTGCAAGTCCAAACATGTTCCTGATATGTTACTATTTAACGAGGTTGCACTTAGGTTGAAAGTTCATTTGCGTTTTGAAATTCGTTGGAGCTTGAACGATAATAACTCATATAAGTACTCATTTATTTCAAGAGATTACAAAGTTATTACATAGCTAAATTAAGTGAAGTAAAGTGACTGAAAAAGAATTTACAAAATGCTGAGCTCCCTACGCGAGTTAATAGCGTAACCACACAATATCTGCAGTTTATAAAAAATTAACAGGGTAAGTACCAAACAGTTTTTATCCGGCACAGCGCATCAGCATTGCCCCACTGCACACTGTGTGATAGTGATCAGTTGAGCTATCTGTAGATTGTTTGCAACAGTTTGCAGTTGCCTCAGTTGTTTCAATTGTAAAAATTTACCAGTAAATTTAACAGTTTATTAGGTATTGTTTTTAATTTAGGTACTTAGTTTCTTATTTTTTTATTTGCAGGATTACTGAGAGTTTTATGATGGCGGACACGAAAAAAAAAATGCAGACAATACAGTTTGGACTACTTGAAGTTCGGATTTATTGCATCTCCATCAAATCAACACTTGCCGATGTGTCTCATATGTGAAAAAGTATTCAGTAACGATGCCATGAAGCCTTCAAAAATGGATGACCACTTATCGAGAGTACATGCTGACAAAAAAAGTAAGCCCTTGACATTTTTTCAAGCACTTAAAGAAAAACTAGACAAAAGGCCATCCATAAGATCGATGTTTGCGTCATCATCTATTAAAGACGATGATGGTTTACGAGCGTCCTATAATATATCTTTACTAATAGCGAAGTCGGGGAAACCCCACACAATTGGAGAGCAGCTTATCTTACCAGCCATTGCGGAGGTCCTTAACAATGTATTGCACAAACCCGCACATGATATTTTAAAGAGAATACCTTTGAGCAATAACACCGTTCAGAGACGCATAGACGAGATGGGACGCGATGTGGAAAACATTTTATGCAAGTTCTTACAGACCAACAGATTCTCTCTCCAGTTGGACGAGTCTACATTACCCGGCAATGAAGCTCTGTTGTTAGGATATGTTCGATATATCAAAGATGAAAATATGTGCCAAGAACTGCTTTTTGCTACATATTTAGAGACTGATACCAGAGGAGAATCAATTTTTCAGGCCGTGGAACATTTTTTTACTGACAAAGCTATTCCATGGAAGAACATTGTTTCTGTTGCGACTGATGGTGCACCGTCTATGGTTGGTCGTCATCGTGGTTTTATAGCTCAATTAAAGCGACAACTGCCTGATGTACTGGTCATTCACTGCGTGATTCACAGGCAGCATTTAGTAGCAAAAAAGCTGAGTCCTAGATTGCATAAGTCTTTACAATATGTAATAAATGCTATCAACAAGATTCGAAGCAATTCTTTGAACTCTCGGTTATTTGCTCAGCTATGTGAGGAAAACGACGAAGTCTTTACTCGATTACTTCTTCACACTGAAGTTCGCTGGCTATCAAGAGGCTCTTGCTTAGAAAGATTTTCAGCCGTTTTTGAATCTGTGTTGGAGTTTTTACAAGAAAAAGATCCGAATTTGAAAGAAAATCTGAACAATTGTAAAACAGATATTTATTACTTGACTGATATCTTTGGAATGTTCAACAAAGTTAATTTGCAGCTGCAGGGTGACGATCTTAACTTGATTAAAACAAAATCAATAATATCGGCCTTCGTGGGTAAACTAATCCTTTATAAACAAAATTTAGGCAGAAAAGAATATTCGCAGTTTCTGCATTTGTCAAAATTACCAGAAACGCTTCAAGATGATGACATTTTATTATATGTCACTCACTTGGACGCATTACACAAGGATTTTACGGAGAGGTTTGAGGATCTTTTAAATTTACAAATTCCTCAATGGATAATAAATCCGTACAATACCACAGCCATAGAAGAAGCCAATGTGATAATGCAAGAAGAGTTGATTACCATCAGCACAGACGAAGAGCTTAAGCAGAAGTTCAACCAAGGCTATCAGAAGTTCTGGTTGCAACGCAACATTGAAACACAGTATCCTACATTGTGGAACATTGCTGAAAAATACCTTATCGCTTTTCCATCATCATACCTAGTTGAAAAAAGCTTCAGTGTGGTAACAAACATTTTGACGAAACAAAGAAACCGTTTGAAAATCAACGAACGTGGAGATTTAAGGCTGCAACTCACCAATATTGAACCGGATGTAGCTAGATTGGTAGATAGTCACCAGGTTCATCCATCACACTGAATGTTTTATTTTCTCTTTGCGAATTAATACTTTTTTAAATATAATTTCCTACCTACTTAAAATTCTTTAAGTACCTAATTTGTAATAATCGTTATAAATTAAACTTGATATTTACTGAATTGTATGTCTTTTTATTTTGTTAAATTTTGATACGAAAATGAAGTCAATTTTACTCACTTAACCAAGTGCAAAGTTTTCCAATTGGTACCTTAGTACCTAGGTATTTTGTGTCAATAGGAAAAAACTAAAGATAGGCCCCCTTATTCATAATAGTCTGCTAACTTAAAGCATTGCTAATTCTCACTCTGTCTTCTTCTATTGACCTAAGTCAGAATGAAAAATAACACACTGTAGCAGCTGTTTTAAGTTAGCGGACCATTATGAATAAGGGGGTTGATCTTAAAAGTAGGTAATTTGGCCATGGGGGTCTGAGGTAACAGTTCATTTTGGAAAAGGGGTCACTTGTCCAAAATAGTTTGGGGATCCCTGGTCTAAACACTGACGAACGAATTCCGAATTGCCTGGCCCGGTCGGGTGGCGAGGTGCGCACGCACACATTTACATTTACACTCACTATACTCAACACATCCAAAATGTTCTGTCCCGCGCCCCGCGCCCCACCCCAGCTCAATGCTTGATGCGATAGCACGACTTCCGATGAACATTTGTGATTAATTTGAATGTGTGCCGTAATACCAAAAATGATGAATGAAAACTCAATGCTTTTCCATTATTTTTTTTATATTATGTAACTTAACAATATAAGACATGTTTCCATTTGAACAATATTACAAATACTACCGTTTTTAATATAGAACAGATGAGATGAAAACATCGTATTTAAACTGTAAAAATGTGAGAAATTCAATTTGTTTGCATTTCGCTCTTGGTAAGTATTTTGCAAAAAAAAAAACATAGAAACCTAGGTAATTACCATCTTGTTCCGAATAACAGCATATTAAGGTGGAAATATGCTCAAATTGAAAATGATTTTGGTATTACGTTTGTATGGACAAATTCATACTCCCCGGCCCCTTAATGACTTTCTACTCCAAGGGCCTGACTTATTACAATCTTTATATGGTATAATGTTTAGGTTTAGAGAGAACCCTATAGGAGTAATAGGCGACATAAAAGATATGTTTTTACGTATTAAAATACATAATAACGATCAAAATGCATTTAGGTTTTTGTGGAAGGAAAAAGGCAGCGATGTCGTAAATAAGTATGTAATGACGTCACTTATTTTCGGCGCAAATTGTTCCCCGTTTGTTGCCCAGTTTATTAATCAAAATAAAAATGCTTCCCGATTTAGTCAACAGATGCCAGACGCTGTGAAGGCTATAACAAACAATCAGTACATGGATGATTATATTGATAGCTTTTCTGATGAGGGGGTAGCTAGGAAAATAATAAAAGAAATTTCATATATCCATAATGAAGGTGGATTTAAAATGTGTAACTATCTCAGTAATGTACCTAATGTGCTAAGTGACATCCCTAAAGACAGTCTTAATGACATAGCAGTAAAGTTCAATTTTAATAAACAGGCGGAGCGGGCATTAGGCATATTGTGGTTCCCGCGCAGCGACCTGTTAGGTTTAGATTTATCATTTAAACGGATTCCGCAAGATATTCTACTTTTAAAACGAATACCTACTAAGCGCGAAATGCTGAGTATTATTATGTCTATTTTTGATATTCACGGCTATTTGGGACCGTTTACCATCAAGGGAAAAATATTGATGCGCGAAACATGGAAACATAATATTAAATGGGATGAGAAATTGAATGATAATTTATATGATTTATTCTGTAAGTGGATTAATCAAGCTAAGGAGATAAATAATATTAGAATTCCGCGTTGTTATTTTTCCTGTGATCAAACGGGTGATAGTTCAGCTACCTTGGAACTTCATTTATTTTGTGATGCATCGCCGAGCGCGTACGCCGCTGCTGCATATTGGCGTCGCGAACGCAGCGACGGACAGGCAACCGTATCGTTTATCGCGAGTAAATGTAAAGTTACTCCATTAAAACCGGTTTCCGTACCTAGACTTGAGTTACAAGGGGCCGTGTTAGCATGTAAGTTAGCTAATAGTGTTAAAAAGGAACATCGTTTACAACCTAATTTAGTTTTCTACTGGACAGATTCGACTACAGTATTACACTGGGTTAAAAATAATTGTAGAACGTATAAAGTATTCATCGCGAACAGGCTTGGAGAAATAGACGAGTTGAGTAAGTCCGACGAGTGGCGATATGTGCCCACTGGCGTAAACGTCGCCGACCTAGCGACAAAAAATAGTGATTACGAATTGACAGGTGATTCGGAATGGTTCTCGGGCCCGTCGTTTTTACACCAGCCGCGTTCTTGCTGGCCGCAACAACCTGTAATAAAAACAATTAGTGATGATATATTAGAAAAAGTACATGTTGTTCAAGATAATAATAGAATAAGTGACTTACCTGTTCCCGAACCAAGACGATTCTCTAGCTGGCTGCGATTAATACGTAGTACTGCAACTGTTCTATTGTTCGTTGAAAAGTGTAAGAGGAGTGCAATTAAAGTTATTAACGAAAAACTTATGAATCAAGCGGAACTATTGTTACTTCGTTACTCACAAGAATGTTCCTTTCAAACTGAAATAAATTTGCTTAGATTAAATAAAGAAGTAAATAAAGATAGCCGTTTGAGATCACTCACTCCGTTATTGGACGAAAATAATTTGTTACGCATGGGTAGTCGTATCGGCAACGTAAAGGGTGTAGATCAGCTCACTAAATACCCAATAATTTTAGATGGCAATGACTATATCGCGCGACTAATCGTTACTCAGTACCATATAGAAGCCGCGCACTCTAGTAACGAGATGGTAGTTAATGAGTTGCGTCAAAAATATTGGCTCATTCGATTAAGACCTACAGTTCGTACTATATCAAAACAATGTTTAATTTGCCGTTTTAAAAGAGCCATGCCTTTGCCGCCACGCCTAGGTGACCTACCCGAATGTCGTCTTACACATCACCGTAGACCATTCACCATGTGTGGAGTAGACTTATTCGGGCCTATGGAAGTCACGGTCGGTCGTCAGAGGGCGCGCAGGTACGGCGTACTATTCACTTGCCTCACGGTGCGCGCGGTCCATATTGAAGTAGTTCCAACTCTTACTACTGATTCCATGATAATGTCACTTCGTCGAATGGCCGCTCGTAGGGGTTGGCCACACACCATGTTTTCCGATAATGGTACTAATTTGAGAGGGGCTGACACGGAAATGAAAAGGGCTTATAAAGAACTACTCGATAATCAACAAGCATTAACAACTGAAGCTATAAACAAGGGAGTCGAGTGGAAATTCATTCCTCCGGCCAGTCCACATATGGGTGGTGCATGGGAGCGTCTTGTTAGGAGCGTTAAAACAGCTTTAAAAGTTGTTCTAAAGGAAAGAGCTCCGAGAGAAGAAACTTTACTTACTTTCTTGTGCGAAGTTGAGAATATGATCAACGGGCGACCTTTGACTCATGTTTCCGTCGACCCTCGCGACCCAGAGTCTCTAACACCCAATCATTTTTTGCTAGGTTCTTCAAACAATCTTCCACAAATAGGTATCTTTGATGACAGTGACTTATACCTTAGAAAACAATGGCGTATTGTACAACGCCTAGCTGATTTATTTTGGTCCAGATGGCTCAGAGAGGTATTGCCTACACTAGCGCCCCGCAAAAAATGGGACCGCGAGGGTGCACAGCTAAAGGTAGGTGACCTGGTTGTTGTAGTAGACCCCGCTTCCCCTCGGAATGTCTGGCCAAAGGGAATCATTCATCAAGTGTATCCGGGAGCTGATGGACGGGTAAGAACCGTAGACATTAAAACAAATACAAGTATTTTGAAACGTCCAGCAACACGAGTTGCTTTACTCATGAGTTTTGAGTGTCGCAGTGACGACACTAAGGGGCAGGATGTTAACGACGGTGTCGCGGTCCGCCCGTCTTTTTAATTATTTAGTTATATATATATTTAGGTACCCATGTTTAGATAACCAAATATGTTTTGTTACGATTGTGTTTTTATTTTTAAATATATATCCTAGGCAAACAGGAACGGACTGCACACGGGCGCTCTGATTGGTCGATGCGCGACACCCTCCCCGCCTACCGCTGCGGCCGCCATGACAATCGATCAAAAGAAAAGGACAGTGTGTAAAAAATCCCGCGAACACTCCACGCGTCAAATCGCCCGCGCAGTCCGTAACTGTTGTCTAAATTAGCGACCACTAAATTGTTTTCTTCATTTCTCACCTACCACTACCTAGCAACTACAGTCACTATCACAATCACTATCACTATCACAATCACTATCACAATCACTATCACAATCACTATCACAATCGCTATCACAATCACTATCACAATCACTATCACAATCACAATCACTATCACAATCACCATCATCGTTTCTACTCATTTATCAATGGGAGCACTCCTGTGAAGTTTCGAATAAAATAGTGTAACTAATCTTGTTTCCCCATACAAACTTTGTAGCCCTGTTTAACCCCCTTAGGAGATGAATTTTGAAAAATCCTTTCTTTGTGCACCCCTAGACCACATAAGGAACCTACTTGCCAAATTTGGAATCTGTAAACCCAGCGGTTTGGGCTGTGCGTTGATAGGTGAGTCAGTCAGTCAATCAGTTTCTTCTTTTTAACCGACTTCCAAAAGGAGGAGGTTATCAAGTCGTTTTTTTTTTTTTTGTGTATGTTCAGCGATATCTTCGCCAATTGTGAACCGATTTCAATGATTCTTTTTTTGTTTGGTAGAATATTGTTTCGCGGTGGTCCCATTTTAAATTTGGTGAATATCTGATGCTGGTCTTCGGAGATATACTATGGAACTCTTCAAAAATAGACGGCAAATCTGTCGTGATTGCTGTAATCGCTTGGATGTTTATTGTATAAACAAACTCATAACATAATATCACGCTTGTATGCTCTAGGGGGTACGCAGATGTGTATTGTACAACTTTTCGACAGTTAGATAAGTTAAGTTCTATTTTTTTCTATATTGGGAATAAGCCTAGAGCCTTTTTTTCTATATTGGGATTACCATAAAATGTATTGTTAGCGGTTCACTAATGTTTCACCAAAACTTTTTTGACAATATTTTAACCGAGTTCAAACAAAATGAGGAGGTTCTACGTTTGACTGTGTGTCCCGTATGTTCATCGATTTCTCCGCTAATTGTGGACCGATTGTCAAAATTCTTTTTTTATTCGAAAGCCTATACTACTGAGGTGGTCCCGTTGTCACAAAGTTAGAATCTGATGATGGCATCCCAGGGAAATCAAGGGCAACCCTGACATTTTACAATGTTTTTCATATAGGTACTTTCTAACGATATTTGTACCTGATAATCATTATCTCATGTTGCTGAGCTGATGATGGAAGGTAGAAGTCAGGATCTGATGCTGATCTTCGGAGATATACAATGGAACGCTTCATTAATAGACAGAAAATCTGTCGAGATTGCTGCAATCGCTTGGATGTTTATTTTTTACACAACATTAGAACATAACATAACGCCTGTATGCTCTGAGGGAGCACCTAGGCGTAAAAAAAAACTACAAACTAAATAAAACTGTTTCAAACAATGTGGAAGATGTGTACAGTACACCCTGATTTCGATGAACGATATAAGTTACATATTATTGGGGATACGCCTATTACCATGAAAGGAGTTGTTAACAATGTAAAATCAATGTATAGCAAATATTTGTGTAGAATATTGAAACTAAAAACGGAAAAATAAAAAAAACTTTTTTGCAAATAATAAAATCGACTTCAAAAACAAAAAACGTGGAAAAATAACTTTAGCTTCAGAAGTCGGTGGCAAAAATATTCAAACGAACAAACAAAAGTCACCGACTTCTGAAGCTAAAGTTATTTTTCCACGTTTTTTTGTTTTTGAAGTCGGTTTTATTTTTTATATATTTAGATTTACTGCCTCCCATTAAGTTTACTAAAAAATGTATTCATTTGATCAAAAAGATATTGGCTGAAAATAAAAATCGGCTGAATAAAATCGACTTGGTGAATAAAAAAATACAAATGGCGCGCATTTTGTACCTTAAATTGTAAAACTTTGATACTTCGTATTTAGCAAGAAAAGTTTAAAAAAATGGAAATCAGCGATATCGATATGAATTCAACTCCGAAAAGTAAAAAATAAGCTGCAAATGAAATTGTTAATAACCTTTTGCCACAACAGTCGCAAGATACTTTGTTTTCATTAACTTAAGTTGTTATTTTGAGTAGGATATTTTATCACGGTAGGTAGATTGGTACTTAGTTGAAAGAATAGTAGATTAAGCATCTTGCTAAAGTGAGTAATTACGCATTCGTGTTGATTTAATGCCCTCGCATGCGCTCGGGCACCAACATAACACTCATGCATTAATAACTCAGTTTGCGCTCGATGCAACAATCTACTATTTTTAAATACCTTTCATTTTCATATTGACATTATGGCGTCTGGTTGTAGCTGCGGTAAATTTTGATTATTGTCATTTGATTTTGGTTAAGACGAATCGATTGACGTAAAAATCATCAAAATCGGCCTACACGTTTGGTCTCTACAACGCCACATAGGAACAAATACCCTCCTTTGAAAAGGAGTGTTATGGGTTCTGGGCGGCACATTATAACAGAACCTTGCACAAGCATTCTGTAGCCGCTCTGGATTAAACATACACGCGGGATTAAAATAACAGCCGCTCGGTTCGATCTTTAGGTTAAGTCGCGCTTGCCTAGGTTGGTCCGTGGAAACTTAGTATGCAACTGGTGGTCACCCCACCAATTACGGAAAGCACGCTAAGCCGTTGGCCCTGGCTGACATTTTTATATCTTTGACAGTTGTAACAGGTAGTCAATGGCCCGAAAGTCTAACAACCAGTCTTACCAAGGGGTTTCGTATTGCCCAGTAGGTACTAACTGGGTTTTGGAGGCCAGATAGGCAGTCGCTCCATGTAAAATACTGATATTTAGCTGAATCCGGTTAGACTGGACACCGACACCAAAATAGTAGGGAAAAATCTAGGCAAATTGATTTTTTTATATTTTTTATACAGTGCGAGTAGACACTATTATACATATTTCATTATGGTCCACAGTGTGTGTGGGCGTGAGTGTCGCGGCGTGACAAAGTTTCGCGAATCATTGCGACAGCTCCCAAATAAGTGTGTGATGCGGGCGGGGGGTGTGCGCGGGGAGCGGGAGCTGCTCGTGTTTGAGCTCAATCAGAGCGCCCTTATTTGCATATCTTTTGTCGCGTTGTTCTGCTGACGCGGCTCGTGTCGTCGGTGAGTGGTGTGAACCACTCAGTGGCGTGCAGTGCTTCCCGAAGGCGGGCAGGCCAAGCAAAAAAAAAAAACTCGCAACATCACAGCGTCGCTCTACTTAGGATGACCCTCAAAGTAGTCACATCTATTGATATATTCACTAACCCTCCCAGGCCCCCGCATCTGTCTTCTAGTCTTCTTCATCGTCTTTTTAGTAATCGTATGAGAAAACAACGCCATCTAGCTTAAATATAAGGAATTTCAATGGTATTCTGTCAATACAAGAACGAAGGATGTCGCTTCGTTACAAAAAAACCTAAAAAATAAAACAGTGGCGCTGTAAACAAAAAAAAAATAGTTTAGTTTTCGTTCCGTACCCAATTTTGAGCGTCTGACCGGAATATTTGAAAAACAAACATTGAAAATAAGCCTGTAAAAACCAAAGTTATAAATACAAGAACTCACCACATTAATCAAGGTTCAAATCACGATTTTCTGACAATGCAAACAGAAGAAAGATTCATTTGAAATACCGAGTACGAGATGAATTTTGGGTTAATTCTCGTAATTCGGGTATCTACACATTTTCCTTTAGACACAACTTGAATCTTAACATCAAACAATCGTGAATACTTATTGTTTTTAACTTCTGACAAACACATTATCAGCGCAAACTTCACAACAGAACACCATTTTTAAGTAAATAAACAAATACAACAAATAATATTTACACTACTGTACGTTTCAAAACGAATTACAACCGTCAGATATTATAATAATCAAAACATTCAAGATCACGAAATAAATTTTGCTTGTCACATGAAACAAATATGGCTTCTAAGAAAAAATACAATTGTTATTTTGTCAATGAATAAAACACTACCAAATATAATTGCATCACCGCATACCGTTTTAGCCGGATAATACTTTGTGGGGCAGCCAATCAGTGGCCAGCTAGCCAGCTACACTCGCAGGAGTTTACGCCCCTATTTACTATGTGTGCCGTTCGTATTTCCGTGTATATACACGAAAATACTTATCAGTGTGCTTAAATTTATCAATGGAAATTAGGCCGGCTGGGGCCTTGCCTAGACGGCCGGGAGCGAACGTCGTAATATTATTACCAGTTACGTCACACGGCCGCGACAAGTTGCTTTAAGTATTATAACAGGCGTTTTATTTTTTTATTTTTGATTAATATAGTTATAATAAATGCATTTGTTGCGTTGTTGGTAGGAATGGTAGGGTAGGCTAGGCCTAATTGCCTCTATGGACGGCACGCCCCTGGAACCACTGTCTGTCTGCCTGTGAGTCGATCGGTGTTACGATACGCACTGATCACCCTCTCAATAGTTCTGTTAGCATTTTTGCATCTTTGTTAGCTGCTGTAGCGACAAAAATCAAGTAACGCATCATCAACTACCAAGTCCGACTTGTCGCATGGTGGCACGCCATCAATCACGCTTCTGTAGCCCCGCGCGCCGCCTGCTCGTCAACATCTACTCCTGACGTCAACCAGCCGCATTATATCGTACGTACCGTACCGTACGTCTGTTCGTTTTCAATCAGCGTAAATATGATCTAGTCTCTGAGCACCGGTCTCTTCTTAAGTGGTTGCCCATACGTCAGCGTAGGGAGCAGACTCGTGTCCAGTTGGTGACTAACCCAGGGCGCTAACCACCTTGTTTTCTTTTCTTGTTTCTCCCTCTTCCCCTAGTTACCTTGCTCCCCACGTTCAATACATTTTTGCCAACCATAACAGGAGTCTGCGCTCATCGAATAGCTGAGTTCTGCAATGTCCCTCTCACCGCACTGACTTCATTCATCGTTCAGTCTATTTCTCTGTGGAATGCACTTCCCCAAGAAATCAGAATGGCAACCAATCGTCTATCTTTTAAAATTAAAGTTCGCGAGTACATTCGGAAAAAGCTGGCAGTTTCGTCACAACGTTAATGTTTTCTCCATTGTTTGTCTTATTATTTTAGTTTATTTGTGTAAATGTCTATTTACACATATACAACGTGTTTTTTTTTGATATCCCATAACTCTAGGGTTGATTGAGGCCATATTGAGCATATGAGTTATGTTCCAATCCTTCGTTATTATTTTTTTTCATTTTTCATACAAAATAATTCGGCAAAGTCACGATTATTAATGTAAAACACCTTTACGTGAAATATGACAACGTCGCATTTTCTTAGCTTTAAATATGAATGATTGGTTTGAATAAAAATGAATTACTTACCTACATATTTTATTTTACTATTTATTTTACTACACTACTGCGAAGTTTGGCAACCTCGCAAAAGTAAAGATTCGTCATACTGGTGACAATTTTTGACCTAATTTAATTATGATTGATGATATCTCCGAAACGATGCATTTTTGGACCACCTATTCTAGGAGTTTTAGTATTATTTTTACCTACAGAATATAACCAGAGTTATGGGATATAAAAAAAAAAACAGGTTGTATATATATATATTGATATATTTTTATAGTATTTTATATATATCCTTGTAGTTTATATACAGGTACACCTACCAATGTTTGTCTCTGCATCACCCAAAGGTTGACTGGTAGAAAATACCTATGGCATTAAGTCCGCCTCTGTACTATGTGCTTGAAGTGTTAAATAAATAAATAAATATATGTATCACTCTCATATCAGTACGAACTTTGTGAGACTAGCAAGCACATCCTCAGCTATACATTTAAGTAAATCAGCGGTGTGGCGAGGCTGACCGTTATCGCTAAACAGTATGTAAGTCGGTCCAGAGGCCCAGTGCGGCGCGGTCGGGGACGGACTCCGGTTAATCAGTGGCGAGGTGCGGTGGCGTATACTGCCGCCGCTCATTCCTATACAATTGTGCACAGTTGGGACGAGCTCATTGAATCACATCATTTATTCAGCGAATATGTTTTCTTTTTTAACCCCCGACGTTTTCTTTTTTTGGAGATGGCATCTCGCAGTTCAGCCTCTGAGGCTGGCTACTGCTTAACCGGGCAATTCCCTGTGGATGCCTTAAAAATGAATATAAGGCCTCCAGCCAGGGGCTTAAAACTATACTTAAAAACTAAGCGACCACTCGCTAAGGGCACCCCCTGTGGGGTACGGGCCTCGGCTTAGGGCGTCGCTGGGGGGGGCAGCAAAGGGACAGGCTGGATAATCCCCGACGCAAAAAGAGGGGTGTTATAAGTTTGACCGCTATGTGTGTGTGTCCGTGTTTCTGTCTGTGGCACCGTAGGTCTTAAACGGGTCAACCGATTTGAATGCGGTTTTTTTTATTTGAAAGCAGGTTTTCTAGCGATGGTTCTTAGACGTGTTTTATCAAAATCGGTCTACCCCGCCGCGACATTATAGCGCCATTTCAACGAGCAAACCTTATCGTGCCATCCATCCATTTCTATACCTAATTAAAATGGGGGGGGGGGGGGTTATCGTGGGGGTTTTTTTATATCTAGTCAAAAAGTTTTATTATTCAAATCCACGGGGAGCTAAACAAGATACCAGTTACCGAGTTAGGAGTCGCGCGACGCCGCGGACGCAGTGCCAAACAGACAAACTAACGAAACCGGACGATGCTAAATTGAATAAGCAAACTGAAGAAACTCTGCCGCCCGCAGCGTGCCGTATCGTGCCCTGCAACGCCGCACATTGTTGCATCTATCCTACCGTGCCGCGCCGTGCCGCGCCGTGCCGCGCCGTGCCGCGCCGTGCCGCGTGTGTCCCACAATTGCACTGTTTAGTCTCTGTGATAATAATCCACGGACCTCAGTCAGAACGACGTACCCTGCTGCCACGCGTCCTTCAGCTATATACACGAGTAGTGCACTCACCGCGCCGCGTGGTGCCCGGGGCTCCCGGCGCCCTTGGCGCTCTCACGGGATGTAATTATCGGGCTCCGCTACTTCTTTTTGAAGACGCTTTTTTGTGGAAATCTTATTGGACGAGATAAGGTTGAGAACGTTTCTATTGTTTCACGTAATAAATAAAAGGAAGCGGCCTGCCTCGGCTGCTCAGCGGCGCGGAGCGTGGTGGAGCGGAGAGGTGCGGAGCGGTGCGGAGCGGTGCAATGTGGAGCGGACAACGCGCAATGCATGGCTGCATTTTTTACTGCGTTGGTACTGAAAATTTTGTACAGAAGTTAATTATCAAACGACAGTTACTCTGAAATAGAGGTAGAAAATGAAAAATTAAAACATTATATGAAACGTTTTTGTACTAATATACTCAGATCTTTTAGTATTCGTATATCTATATATATATATATATACATATAATAAAACAGTAAAAAAACTGTGTCTGTACATTAAATATATTTAAAAAATAATTATTGAGGGGGGTTTGGAAACAGTAATAGAGCACGAATCCAAAAAAAAAATTCTGTCTGTTTGTCTGTATGTCTGTTTGTTTGTACACGCTAATCTTCGGAACTACTCAACGGATTTAAATGATTTTTTTTTTGTTGTAAAGGTATTAAATTTGGGCAACATATAGGCTATAATTTATCTTGGAAACTTGAACATCTGATGCAGCACCGCAACAGACCAGCTAAACTATAAGAGATACAAAAATGGAACTATAGCAAAAACTGTTCCACGTGATGAGCATTTTCTGCTAAGAGAATAAATTTGAAGATCTGGAACACCTGAAGTGGAACTCCAGGAGCCCAGCTACACTATAACATATATAGGAATGACGTCTTAGCAAGAGTTGTTCAGCCTGATGAGCACTCTCTGTTGTCGTATAAAATTTGAAGACCTGGAACAGCTGATGTGGAACTCCAAGAGCCCAGCTACACTATAACATATATAGGAATGACGTCTTAACAAGAGTTGTTCAGCCTGATGAGCACTCTCTGTTGACGTATAAAAATTGAAGATCTGACACACGCGTTGTGGAATATAAATTAAAAAAAATAAAAAAAATTGAAGATCTGGAACACCTGATATGGAAATCAAAGCTATCACTAATTTCACTGTATAATTATAAAATATCATAAGCTGGGAGTACCTCCACGCGGTGAAAGCGGTAACAGTTTAGGACTGATTTTCGATGAAAATTCGACGAATCATTGAAAATTTGACTCTACTGGCCAAAACTCCCATTTATTATTTTATTTTATCAAATAAATAAGCCTTCGGGCTTATGTTATTTGAGTGTTTAATTTCCTTTTTCATTTATTTTTCGTGACACGGTAGCCTACCCGGTAACGCAGGGGAGTAGTCACTTAGATTTTAATTGATCAGGTATCTTCAGAATTAAACTATAACTATGTCTAGAAAGAGGTCAAATCTTTCCCAACTTTCCAAAGGAGCTAAAAGATTGAGGATCATAAGATCCCAAGAATCTACCGAAGAGCGTCAGGAGAGACTTGATGCTGTTCGAGAACATCAGGCTGCAACTCGCTCCGTGGAAACCTCTTCGGATCGCGAAGAACACTGGAACACCTGATATGGAAATCAAAGCTATAAGCATCAGATGTTCAAGTTTCCAAGATAAATTATAGCCTATATGTTGCCCAGATTTAATACCTTTACAACAAAAAGACCCTTCACGAAGCGGTCAACCAAGCATTCTGTACATCAAACTAAGTCTTTACGCAGAGAGTGCTCATCAGGCTGAACAACTCTTGCTAAGACATCATTCCTATATATGTTATAGTGTAGCTGGGCTCTTGGAGATCCACTTCAGGTGTTCCAGATCTTCAAATGTATGCTCTTAGCAGAAAATGCTCATCACGTGGAACAATTTTTGCTATGGTACCATTTTTGTATCTCTTATAGTTTAGCTGGTCTGTTGCGGTACTGCATCAGATGTTCAGCGAGGAAGTGAGGAAACTCGGTATGTAATGGGAGGTAACCCATCCACGGGCCAACCTAGGCAAACGCTTAACATAGCGGACAGTCGCGCATCATGTTCCGCACTTATCTCTAGAGACCTAGAAGCAGATGCGTCGATACGCTGAGAACTAATGCGCAATTATCTATCCGTGAACGTCTGCGACTCACGAGACAATGCATGATTTCTTCACTGGTCTCTAGAGACCTGGATGTAAATGCGTAAATACGCTGAGAACGCAGGTGTGCTTCGCGATCCGAAGAGGTTTCTACGGAGCGAGTTGCAGCCTGATTTTCTCGAACAGCATCAAGTCTCTCTTGACGCTCTTCGGTAGATTCTTGGGATCTTATGATCCTCAATCTTTTAGCTCCTTTGGAACGTTGGGAAAGATTTGACCTCTTTCTAGGCATAGTTATAGTTTAAATTTGAAGATACCTGATCAATTAAAATCTAAGTGACTGCTCCCCTGCGTTACCGGGTAGGCTACCGTGTCACGAAGATAAATGGAAAAGGAAATTAAACACTCAAATAACATAAGGCCGAAGGCATATTTATCTGACAGAATAAAGGAAAGAAAAGGTATTTGTTGTGTAGGTATTAAGTCTGGGCAACATATAGGCTATAATTCATTTTGGAAATTAGAACACCTGATGCAGAACCGCAACAGAACAGCTAAAGTATAAGAGATATAAAAATGGTGTCATAGCAAAAATTATTCCACGTGAAGAGCATTTTCTGCTGTGAGAATAAATTTGGAGATCTGGAACCCTGTTGTGGATCTCCAAAGCCCAGCGACACTATAACATATTAAGGAATGACGTCTTAGCAAAAGTTGTTTAGTCTGATGGGCATTTCCTGTGGACTTACGAAAATGAAAGATCTGGAACGTCTTCAATCGTCTCGCTCATCCAGTTGTTTTCCCGTCCCCGCGCCTCAGAATTCTACATCAAACGTTTCAGATCTTCGATTTTCTTGACGACCCCGTTGTCGCTGGCAAAAGCAACAGGATCCGCGTACAAAGTCGCGGGCAGAAGCTAGTTGCTAATATAGCTTTCAATTCCATTGCGATGATAACTGTACTGGAACTTATGAGACTAATTTTATCTTGCATAAACAGAATGCCAGTTCCATGGAACTACTTACTGGGAGAAAAAAATCCCAGTAGTCCCATAATGGAACTAGAAAATGGAACTACTGGGATACGGCGGAATTGGCGAGATACCTTCGCTCTCTGCTCGAGGACTCTATTTAGCATAATAGCATAGCATAATCAGCCTTTCAATGTTCCCACTGCTGGGACACTCGGCCTCCTCTCTATGACAGTGAATGGGCTATAATCCACCACGCGGGCCCAGTGCGGGTTGGTAGATGTCACATGTCTTCGAATATTTGGTTCCAGGACCTGCCGGTTTCCTCACGATGTTTTCCTTCTCTCGCTGCTCTCTACTCTATTTAGCGCTATAACATAATGTATATTAATTTGAGATTTTACAGAAGATCGATCCAGATTTCTCGAACTTTCTCGGGTGTAGTTGAGCGATGTGGCACAGGTCAGCGGCGCGGTGCTGAGGTGAGCTCATGTAACACATCAACATCGGTCGGTTCTTTCTCGTCGTTAATCCGTCACAAGGATGCGGCGCCACGCGACGCTTTTGTTAAATTGAGATTCCGCTTCTGAGGCGCTGTGTCGCGATACGCCGACACAGTTCGACACACGAGTGCGACACCTGGCGAGGCGGCGTCGTGTGTTATTTACATCCCTACTCGCGCTGGCGGCGACTAAATTGGATTTGAATATTGCGTCAGTATGTATAATATTGAGGAAGATCCATTTAGTGATAGATTCTTTCAGTGTGCCTTGCAGCGCGGCGCAGCGGTTTTGCAGAGAGTTTACTTAAATATTGAAAATAATCAGATTGTTAGTGCAGATTGTAACTCCGGCGATGGTATTACTTTTCTGTTTTTATTGGATTTTATTTTTATTTTATCTGCAGATATATTATAATTCGTAATTCGTAACACTGTGATAGGTGTTGTGTTGTCAAAGTTGAGCAATATTGCGAAAATATTGTTACGAGCTGGGTATGGGATAAATTATCACCGATTAAACACGAAATCTATACCACTATTATAAAGCTGAAGAGTTATTTGTTTGTTTGTTTGGTTGAACACGCTAATCTCAGGAACTACTGGTTCGAATTGAAAAACTCTTTTAGTGTATCTCATTTATCGATAAAGGATATATATCATCACGCTACAACCAATAGGAGCTGAGCATCAATGAAAAATGTTGCAAAAACGGAGAAAAAATATTATTTTTGAGAGCTTCCGTTGCGTGCGCTGCTTACACGGTTAAAGTTGTACAAAAATAATGTATTAGGGAATTATTCCTCCTTAAAAGGTCTAAAACAAATCCGCAACAGCACATGCCTATCTTTTAAGGTTGAATAACAATAACCATTTATTTATTTTAAAATTTGGTCAAATTAATGCTTTATTTGCGAAGGTGTTTTTACCGACATAGTATTAATCCTTATCAAAATATTTTTTTTAGTAATCTTTAGCGTTCAATTGTGACCAAAATTGCCCTTTACACCATTTAATTTAGATGAATATCATATGAGATATCACAGTTTTAAAATAACTCCGAATTAAAATAATGAAGAGCGCGCGCTGCGAGGCGGGCGGTCATGTTGTTGGGAAAACCAATGTGATTAGATTCAATGGACAAATATTGTGCGTAACTTAGAGAAGGTTTTTGTATTGTATTGTATTGTATTGTTGAGGGCTCCCTTTTCCGCATTTAGACTCAAAGGCGGTCCATTATGCGTGGGGTGGGACGGTTGGCTACAGGAGCCAACCCAGCTCCTTCCAGAAGCACAGAAGTCTCCTGGGACGTTTACAGACTTCTAGGAGCGACCTCGGACTGCCGAGGATTTGTGCCCGTTGGTCAGCAACCCCCTTACATTCCAGGATTACGTGGGCTGCCGTTTCATCCGCGCTAAGGCAGCCCCTGCACAGCGGGCTGTCTGTCGCGTTGAGGGTGAACAGATGTTTGTTGAGTGGGCAGTGGCCTGTGAGCATACCCACCACAATTCCCAGGTCCGTTCGTTGGAGACTGAGTAGTCTGCTGGTCAGTCGCAGTGTTAGTGCAGGTACCGCCTCTTTAGACTGTCTACAGTTGGTTGTAGATGCCCAGCGGGCATTGTGTTCTGTTTGGGTTAACAGACGCATCCAGGTCCTGATCTGACTGAATGGAACCGGCAAGTGGGGCTCGGGGCCGGCCACAACCCCTTCCGAGCCCCTCCTAGCAAGCTCGTCTGCTGCATCGTTACCCAATGATCCACTATGCCCCTTGATCCATTGCAAGGTGACCCTGTTGTGGTCGGAAATGGTTTGCAATGCTAGGTGACATTCGTAAATAAGGCTGGAAGACATAATATTACTGTCTAGTGCCATTAGGACAGCCATGCTATCGGAGAGAATTCTAATACCGCGATTGGAAATCTTTCTTTTAATGACTGCGTTGGCAGCTTGGGAAATCGCTACACATTCACATTGGAATATGGAGCTTTGATCCCCTAGCGATAGTGATATTTTGATATTGAGATCCATGGAGAAAACACCAGCACCAGTGCCGGTTTTGATTTTCGAGCCATCCGTATAAATACGGACTTCGTCGGCTCCTGAGTGGTTTCGCTCGGTCTCAGCTAATTGTATTCGATAGAGTTTATCAAACACGTGGACTTTGGGGATTCTATCACAGGGCGCGTCAATGAGCGGTACCTTACGCAGCGCTCTGTCCCATATTGTGGTGTGAATGCCCCTTTGTTGTTTCCACATGCCTGAGTGTCTTAGTCTGATTGCCGCCATACAGGCCTCCTGCCGAATGAAAAGATCCAGCGGCTGCAGACCAAGCATTATCTCCAAGGCATTAGTTGGTGCTGTCCGCATACATCCAGTGGTGGCTGAGCAAGCCAGTCTCTGGAATGACTGCAGTTTTTTACTGGTGGTAATGAGTTCAGTTCTGGGCCACCAAACTACCGCACCGTAGGTGATTATAGGTCTGATTACGGCTTTATATAGCCATAGTGTAATTTTCGGCGAAAGGCCCCAGGATTTCCCTAGAAGTCTTCTGCATTGCCAAAATGTTGCGCTAGCCTTATTAATCTTGTGGTCCAAGTGTTTGTTCCATAACAGTTTGCTGTCAATAATAACGCCCAGATATTTGACCTTTTTCGTAAGGGACAGCTCGGTACCAAACAGTTTGGGTAGTTGTAAACTGCCAAGATTGCGTTTGTGAGTGAACATAATGAGCTCCGTCTTTGACGGGTTCACTGATAGTTCGTGCTCCGAGCACCATTGTTCGACGATCTTTAAAGCCTGCTTAGCCAGGTTGCACAAAACATTCTCAACAGGTCCTGTTAAGAGAATGGCAAGATCGTCTGCATAGCCTACCGTATAATAGCCATGGTCGCAGAGTCTGCTTATCAGCTCATTAACCACAATGTTCCATAGGAGGGGTGAGAGAACTCCTCCTTGTGGACAACCTTTGGCTACCACGCCTCTGGTCGTGGTATTAACGGTGAATTGGATAGCCCTTTGTCTCAGCATGTTGTCAATCCACCCGGCAGTCGTGTGATCGACCCCATGTCTGGTCAGGGCAAGGCTTATGCTGTTGAAAGTAGTTTTGTCGAAGGCACCTTCCACGTCTATAAAGACGCCAAGGGTTGATTGTTTACCGGATAGTCCATTTTCAATACGTGATACAACGCTATGAAGGGCGGACTCAGTTGATTTGCCCATACTGTAGGCATGTTGGTTAGCGTTGAGTGGCTTGTTTGACAGCGCATGTGTTCTGATGTCCCTATCACAGAGAGTTCTGATGTCCCTATCATAGAGAAGGTTTTAGTTTTTGTTTCATTGTAATCGGGGATCTCTATCAAAAAATATATGAATTTAAAGTATTCAAGAAGAATTAATCATTATTATTGGCTCAGAAGATGTCGTTGATACATGCAACGACATCTTCTGAGCCAAAGTGGTACTAATGACTAAATGTGCTCACAAGACAACTTTTAAATCGACTGACCGGGTTTAAAAAAAAAAAGTTTTAATAGCAACAGGTAGGTCTAGATTAGTCTACATGACGCTGCTTTGAAAATGTACATAGCCTAGCCTACCTTATAGGGTTTGTATTCGATCGCTTTCCAAGCATTATATTTTAGCAGCTCGCTTTTCTGAATCGCGGTGTTAAGATTTTCCGTGAAAGAATGACCCTCGCCCGTGTGAGCTGTGTTGATGTAGATTGATAGTGTCATGTCGTTAATTTCGTGTCGTTGGTGTCGTAAAAGTATCTTATCTACTCACATACAATGGTGTAAATTGTCATACTAACAAACAGACAAAGTCATGTTTCCTTTTATAATAACAGGCTGAGAAAGATCTAAGTCCACGCGGACGAAGTCGCGGGCACAGCTAGTAACTTTAAAATACTTAACTTAAAACTTAATCACAACTACACTACTGATCACTGTTCACTTAGATATCGCACTTCTAGTTCACTTCGATTTGCTTCGATGTTCTTCTAGTTCACTTCGATTCGCTACGGCTCACGATGATTATGTCGTCTAGATAGACAAGACATGCGTCTCCAATCAATCCAGCAAGTATACTTGCTCCCACAACCTTTCAAATGTTGCAGGAGCATTGCACAATCCGAATAGCTTATCTTAAAACTGCCACAACCCCTTCCGGTTAAGAATGCAGTCTTCTCCTTCTACTTGCCAGTAGCCCCTTTTCAGGTGCAGTGTGGTAAACCACTTCATTCCGGTCAGCGTATCCTAGGCGGTGGATAGCTGTCCTTTTTCTTGACGTCGTTCAGTCGTCGGTAGTCCACACAGAAGCGCATGCTGCCGTCTTTTTTCTTTACTAGGACCACAGGAGACAACCATGGACTGGCTGAAGGCTCTATAACACCGTCCTTCACCATTCCCTCAATCATGGTTTTCACTTCTTTTTCCCGTGCAACCGGTAGTCTTCTTGGTCGCTGACGGAAAGGTAACTCGTTGCCTGTATTAATCTATTATAAATATGTCGGAGTCGGTCATTGGTCAAGGGCTTAAAATAAATCGCAAGTACGCGGTGGTGACATCACGCGACCTACTTACAAGTCTACCCACATCACAGCGTGCTTGTTACAGAGCCCTGATGGTCACAAACTCTGCGCCAGGACGACAGTCAGTGTCTGATCGCGGCGGAGTGGAGACCTCTTGGAAATGTATCTGATTCATTGTGCCCCGTGTTATTGTGTTAAGTTGTAATCTTAAGGGGCCGGGGAGTTTGTCGCTCAGCGGACAGACTTCCGGCGTGATCTCATGGCGACATGGAGAGAGCGACTGTCGCAACCCCGTGCAGGGCACGCCACTATAATGGCGGTAAGTCCCCTCTTTGAGGAGTGGCTGGAGAGGCGCCACGGCGCCCTCACCTTCCGCCTGACGCAGGTCCTCACCGGACATGGTTGTTTCGGGAGGTTCCTGCACCTAATCGGGCGGGAGGAAACGCCCGGGTGTCACCACTGCGAGGATCGACCGGAGGACACGGTGGAGCACACTGTGCAGGTCTGCTCCGCTTGGGCGGAGCAACGCCGTGTCCTCGTAGCGGCGATCGGCGGCGGCGACCTCTCGCGTCCGGCCCTGGTTCAATCCATGTTCCGGAGCGAGACGGAATGGGACGCCGTCACCTCCTTCTGCGAAGCAGTCATGCTAGCGAAGGAGGTGGCGGGACGTGAGAGGGAGAGAACCTCACGTTCCAGCCGCCGCGGGAGACGCACCGGGCGTCGGGGGCCACGTGGTGGCCCCCGGCCACCGTAGACGCGGGCCTGTGGACGGTGAGCTATGGGCTAGCTCGCCGTCCGTCCGTCTTATGACGACAGGCCGTGTCGACGGCGCGTTCGTGTTCTACGCGCGCCTCAAAGAGAGTCAGCAAACAGGAAGGGGTCCGTAAGGGCCGACGCCTGCCAGGGTTGCGGGACTGTTCGAAAGAGATACCGCGGCCCTGGAACACAAAGGGCAAAGGAAGGAACATGGATGGGTTTTAGTCAGTACAAGTCTGACACTCCCTCCTGCTCAGCCCAGAGCGGGAGGGGTCATTTGATGATTTCCCATCGATAAAAAAAAAAAAAAAAAAAAAAAAAAAAAGGGGCCGGGGAGTATGAATTTGTCCATACAAACGTAATACCAAAATCATTTTCAATTTGAGCATATTTCCTTCGGAACAAGATGGTAATTACCTAGGTTTCTATGTTTTTTTTTTTGCAAAATACTTACCAAGAGCGAAATGCAAACAAATTGAATTTCTCACATTTTTACAGTTTAAATACGATGTTTTCATCTCATCTGTTCTATATTAAAAACGGTAGTATTTGTAATATTGTTCAAATGGAAACATGTCTTATATTGTTAAGTTACATAATATAAAAAAAATAATGGAAAAGCATTGAGTTTTCATTCATCATTTTTGGTATTACGGCACACATTCAAATTAATCACAAATGTTCATCGGAAGTCGTGCTATCGCATCAAGCATTGAGCTGGGGTGGGGCGCGGGGCGCGGGACAGAACATTTTGGATGTGTTGAGTATAGTGAGTGTAAATGTAAATGTGTGCGTGCGCACCTCGCCACCCGACCGGGCCAGGCAATTCGGAATTCGTTCGTCAGTGTTTAGACGATTAGGTACTTGATTGCATTGTGCGTGCATATTTGTTTGCCAATTGTATCGTAATATTTCTGACACTTCTTGACCTATGCTACGGATTTGGATTTAGATTTGCCTTGTGATTTGGAATCGAGTAACCTACCTACCTACTTTATTACGACTTTTATTTTGTTTACGGACTTCGATATTTTCTTACGATTTGGTTAAATTTAGGTTACAAAACAGGTACATAAACATAATTATATAAAGGTTAGCGTGTATGTCACAGTAAGTATCTAGGTACCTACCTTTTTGTTTTCATCATTTTTTTTTTTACATTACACTGGGTTAGGTACATACTGAATTAGATGTGTTTAGGATTCAAATGTCCGACTAATAGGTTTCATTCATTATCATAACTTATGGGTACCTACCTACCGACTAAATGTTTTATTTTACAAGCTTTGATATAGTTTCACGTGTCCCGATGTTTGTCTGTAATCTGTAAGTACCTACCTAATCAAATCTTGCAAGTAAAATTTGATCCACTTCCCGATTACCGATTGAGCTGAAATTTTGCAGGCATATAGGAACTCTGTAATGTAACGACGTAACCCCATCGAGTTTGAACTTGTTTGATTCGTCGTGACGAGTACTTTGTCTTTAGGTTATATCAAGGGTCTGATGATGGAGCTAGAAAGTGTCCATGGGGACTCCGTTATAAAACGACATAACCCCATCGAGTTTGGGCTCGTATGATTTGTCTTGACGAGAACTTTAGTGCTAGGTGCTATCCAGGGTCTGATAATGGAGCTGGAAGTTGGCCATTGGAAGTCCGTAATAAAACGACATAATCCCGTCGAGTTTGGGCTCGTTTGATTGATCTTGAAGAGTAAATTGGTCCTAAATGATAATTAGGGTTTGATGATGAAGCTGAAAGGGGGGCCAAAGGGTCTCCGTAATAAAACGACGCAACCGCTTCGAGTTTGGGCTCGTTTAATTCGTCTTGATGAGTACCTACTACCTACCACCTACCTACATACCATTTAGCAAATATGGTCACCCTACACAATTTCATTAGAATCACGTTTCGATTTATATTTTTTTAAATCAATGTAGGTACCATCTGTATTACTTACCTATTTATGAATAACAAAATACATGTGTACCTTTGGAAATCCTTGTTTTTTTATGTTTATCATTTTTAGCCGAGAATGCTGTTATTTATCCAAAGGACGTAAAACTTATGGCGGGCGTAAGTAGGTAGGTAGGTAGGTACTTCATCATCAGCCTATTAATGTTCCTACTGTTGGGGCACAGGCCTCCTCTCTATGAGAGGGAATGGGCCCAGTGCGGATTGGTAGATGCCACATGTCTTCGAATTTTTTGGTTCTAGGATACTTATGCCGGTTTCCTCACGATGTTTTCCTTCACCGTTTTGAGAGCAGAGTTGATGAAATAAATTACACAAAGTAATGCGCCTGCCTGGGTTCGAACCCACAACTTAGGCGCGGGCAGTATTATCCTACTAAGTCTATGGGCGCGGGACAAATACAAGAGGCGTGGGGTTCGGACATGGCGCGTGCGGCACCCTATTCCATTCAAATATCATACAAAATGCATGGAAATAAAGTGCAATATAGGCTACACGGTATATCGTCACATCCTCGTCAGCGCAATGATATACCGTGTAGCCTAAATTGCACTTTATTTCCATGTATTTTGTATGATATTTGAATGGAATAGGAAGCCGCCCGCGCCATGTCCGCGCCCGACGCCTCTTGTATTTGTCCCGCGCCTTACTGTTCGTAAGTCGGGGCCGCCACCACTGAGCCACCAGTACGTACTTTTATTTCAGATTTTCAGGCGAACCGTATACTTCTTCGTTACCTACATTAGTGGTATAGAAAGAGTAGTAAGTAACCCAGATTTTTTTTCAACAAAGCCTAGATTTTGAGATAAAAACATTGTAGACAGATTTCCTAAAAACGCATTACTATTCTGCACATACACTAACGATTGCACAAAGTAACTAACAAAAATAAAGCAAATAATGAACATGATAACTACTAAAAAGGTAAACACCAAACACTATTCACACACGCGTAGGTAAACACTATTCACACACGCTCACGCGCGGCTACGCAACGGGCCTAGGAGTGTGAAACAGAGACAACAATATTTGGACGGGTTTTTGCCTTCGCTTCGAATTGCAGTTGCGAGCGGACTTCGCCGCGCTCTTAAGTGACTTATTGTCACTTTTGGCGGCGGCATCAAAGACCAATCGCAACTTTTTTTTGTTTGGGTTGTCCACACCAAAATGCGGTAAATACCTACCAAACGTGGTCCGACTCGGAATCGAACCTGCACTCTGCCTCAGTTAGTTTTCGTGCGTAATTGTTTTTAAGTAAATGTTCAATACGTTCGCGATATCTAATTTCATATTCTAGATTAGAAGACATTTTTCTTTCTACCGAGTGTAATCTTTTTAATGCTACGGGATAAGAGTCCGGCATAAAAAAAATATCGTGCTTCCATGGAAGCTTGACCGACCATTGACCGTTAACTAACTCGGCTGACTCGTTAAGGATATTTACGGCTCGTAATTCTTCAATATTTTGACGTGGTTTGTTACTGATACCAATTGAATCGAGTGAAAATGAACAGCGAATTAAATCGTGTAATTGGCTTAAATCAATGTCGGTACTACGTTCGGAGGTATCTTTAACGACAGCTGACTGACACAATGGTTTATTTACGCATGTAATAGAATCAAAGCATGAAGTCCCGCTCGCGCCCGCGCTGCCGTTCCTCGGGGACGAGTCGTGGAGCGCGTGCGCGGCAGGCTTACCTGGGTGACCGAGTGTGCACGATGTCGCCGCTCCGTGCGCTGCGGCTGGCTCGCCGCCGGCGCCGCCAATGCTGCCGATGTTGTTGACGTGCTCGGCGCGCTTACCAGTAATATCAGCTTGCCAAGCTCCGTGCACACACCATCCTAACAAAGTTTGCGTGATGTATGGTCCGCCCGGCTTATACCTTTTACAGGAAATAGGTGCAATTAAATCATAATTGTCCTGACCAATTAACATTTTAGGTTTAACATTGCTGTCACATATTATGGGGTTATTATTACTAGAAATGTTTTGACAATAGTTTACATTAGAGGTGAATAACTGTAAGGGCAAGTTAAGTTCTTTGAGTTTACGAGCACGCAAATCGAATTTGTTACCGTCACTGTTACTTATTTTACATTTAATTATCTCAGTTTCGCACAATAATTCGGAGTCCCATGCACCTGAAGCGCGCATTGTGACCCTTTCCCCGTGCAGCCCGACCTTATCGGCGAGGTCGGCCGCGATGAGCGTCACCGTTGCGCCGTCGTCTAGAAGCGCATGCGTGGTCACACTTGACCTGGGTCCATGAATAGTGACCGGCACTATTTTAAGTACTACATTTATCTTTGGTTTTATCACTGACACTTCGTGACACTGCGCGGCGCGGGTGCTGGCGTGTGAGACGAGCTCACTAGCGGCGGCGCTAGCGGAGGCGGCCGTCGCGGTATCGTTGGGTGGCGCGGAAGTTTCACGGCGCGCCACTTCTGGCTTCGTCCAGTGCAGCATCTGGTGATGAGCCCCACCACAGGCCTCGACGTTGCAGTTTTCCGCAGTACACTCGCTCTTATCCGGGTGCCGAGCACCGAGACATTTGAAGCATAACTTGTTTGCTCGAACAAATCGCCATCTATCCTTTCTCATGGCTCGCTTGAATTGACTACAGTCTGGCAACGCATGCTTGTTCCTTTTGCAAAACTTGCACTTGCCGGCAGCGTCGGGGTCACTGTCCTTAACAGATGTTAGCACGGAATGATGATCGTTATGCTTTTTCTGGTGTTGTCTATTATTGTTAAATTCGTTCTGATATTGTATGTGGCTAACTCCCGACTCTGCAACCTTTTGCGCTTCCTCATATAGGAATTTGGACAGTAGTTCCAATTTAGGCATTTCGTGTGTACTCGGTTTTCGTGTAGGTATTCTACCCATTTGTTAACGAGTCCTGTAGGCAACTTGGATACGACGATTGTTAGCAACTCTGGACTTTTCAAGTAATCTATTTGTTTCATTGTAGTTACGGCGGTGACGTAATTTTTTAATTTTATGGCGAATTTCACAATTTCGGCGTGGTATGAGTGTGGTAGTGGTGATAACTTTTTCAGTTGTGATATAACTTGCCGCATGACGTTTTCTGGTCTGCCGAACCTCAGTTCGAGCGTTTCTATGATATCGTGGGGCGAGCTCGCTCCCATCAGCAGGCGGCTGCATCTTTTGCGTCGCCGCGTAAACACTTCCGTAGACGCCACACATTTTCACTATCACTGTACTTACATACCCGTGACGATTCATAAAACGCTTCCCGAAATTGTATCCATTCCAACGGATCCCCAAAGTACAAAGGCAGATCCTTCGAGGTGGCCAGCCGAGACCACAGCACCTTATTGTCCGTGTTAGAATTAGATGAGTCAACAGCCTTCTTGATCGCGTTGGTCAGCTCCTCGATGGCGCGATGAGTACTTGTCGCGGTAGTAGGTGGCATAGTCGTCTCGTCGCCGTCAATGTTGCGGTGGCACTCACCGCCTCCGGCAGTCGCTCTGTTGCGATCGTGCGACGTGCCGGGTTCAGCAACAGACTTTTCCAGCCAATTCTCCACTTTGCTTTTGTAGGAAGCTGATGAAGACTGATTAGAGCAGCGCGATTTCGATTCCAACTCGGCCAAGTCCATGGCCAATTTCTTTTCGACCAATTCTTTTTCGATGCGAGCCTTTGTTTGAATTTCTTCCATTTCGATTTTGGCTTTGACTTGAGCGGCTTCGTATTCCAGTTGCTGCCGTCGTATTGCTGACGACGGCGCGCGTGAGTTGCGAGAACTTTTGCATTCGCTGCCATCTTGTCGCTTCAAGCTCGAGTTAGCACGTGGTCGGACACCGATATCGGAATGCACTTTTCCGACTTCTTTCACTGCATCCTTACTGCCATGCAGCAGATCCGATTTGACTTCAAGTTGTTTTCCTTCTTCGTTAGTCAGTTGCTCCTTTTTCATTAGTGCACGTGTTTTCACCACACGCGGCGTACGGAACAACGACATCTCTGCTACACAGGTTTTGCTTCTCACTACCGATTAACAATGCGGCTCGATGGACCAACTTTGTAGTTGCTAGGTAGTGGTAGGTGAGAAATGAAGAAAACAATTTTGTGGTCGCTAATTTAGACAACAGTTACGGAATGCGCGGGCGATTTGACGCGTGGAGTGTTCGCGGGATTTTTTACACACTGTCCTTTTCTTTCGATCGATTGTCATGGCGGCCGCAGCGGTAGGCGGGGAGGGTGTCGCGCATCGACCAATCAGAGCGCCCGTGTGCAGTCCGTTCCTGTTTGCCTAGGATATATATTTAAAAATAAAAACACAATCGTAACAAAACATATTTGGTTATCTAAACATGGGTACCTAAATATATATATAACTAAATAATTAAAAAGACGGGCGGACCGCGACACCGTCGTTAACAGTGACTGTCATAGTGATTGTGATAGTGATAGTAATAGTGTCTGTGATAGTTATTGCGGTTGTGATTGTAATAGTGATTGTGATGCTGATAGTGATTGAGATGCTGATAGTGATTGTGATAGTGATAGTAATAGTGTCTGTGATAGTTATTATGTGTGATATTATTATTAGGAGTGACGTTTTGACGTTCGTACTGGTGGCATCGCTGTCTGATTTTGTACGGAAATAAATAAAAAATACATCGATACGGTCTCTTAAGTTTTTAATAAAGTGTACAGTTACATAATATATAGTGTGGGGAGTCTTGTGATTGCTCCTCAAGTGCATAATTCCTATGTGAATTAATACAAAATATTCCGTGTCATTATTAATTACCCACAATTTTTTGGAAATTATTCTGACACGAGCAACTGTCAACGTCTGGTGGATTGTAACCTGTTAGCCTCTGCTTTGACAACGTCAATCTGACAGCGTACTCAGACTTTGTTTGTCAACAGAAGACATTGACCTTGGAGAATGACGGTGAACTGTGGTGCATGCGGGAAGTTTGTGTCAGCAAAAGACACAGCAAGGTGCACTAAGTGTAGCGTCGCTTATCACAGAGTGTGCGTCGTCCTTCCAACAAGGGGTCCCTTACCCGCCAGTTGGCAGTGCCCTGAATGCCGGAAAAATGTCCGTAGGGACAATAACGCCGACACACCTGTACGTGGCCTTGTGGGAGACACACAGAAAGAAGAGCTCGGGTCCATGTCGGTGGCAACATCACCAGCGGGGACGCCGGGGACCGTGACCCAGACGACGCCTTCATCAGGTGCTGCATCGCTGTCGCCTGTTGCGATGGGCGTGGAGAGCGAAAATTTGGGGCCGCTACCGGAGTTCTCGCAGGATATAGGTGCCGCATAGCCGTCGCCTGTTGCGATGGCGTGGAGAGCGAAACTTTGAAGCCGCTTCCTCAGTTCTCGCAGGATAAAGGTGCCGCTCTATGTTTGGTAGTGGAGGAACTACGCACCTTGCGGCAGGAGGTCCTGGAGCTCAGAAGGGACGTAGCGGAGATGAAGGCATCCAACGACTCGAGTCACACCCGTATGGCAGACATAGAGTCCAGGTTGGAGGTGCTGGAAAAACAGCAAATTGTTGGATGCGCTCCGTCAGCTCCTTCAAGTGCGCTGGAGAGCGTGGTGCAACAGCTCAGGCGGGAGCTAAATGACAGGGATCAGGAACTGATGGCAAATGACATTATGATAGCAAACGTGCCTGAAATCCAAGGGGAAAATCCAACTCATCTGCTGCAGCTAATTGCCACAAAGCTGGGGGTCACATTGGATGAGCGTGACATCGTGAGTGCAGAGCGGGTTGGCGGTCGACATATCAAGGCGGCAAGCCCTACAGCCACGGCAGAGCGGCGACCTCGCGCTATTATGGTGTGCCTCGCACGGCGTGACCAGCGTGACGCTGTGCTGAACGCTGCCCGTGTGCGGCGAGGTGCCACAACAGAGAACCTAGGGCTCGCTGGGAAACCTGTACGTTTCTTTGTCAATGAAAGGCTGACCAAGGTGAACCAGCATATATTTCGCCAAACAAGGGTTGCTGCGGGGATTCACGGATGGCGCTTCGTATGGACGAAGCGGCATCGCATCTTGGTCCGGAGCAAGCCTGGAGACGCCACTTACAGGATTACATCTGAGGAAGATATACATAAGATTATTGGGCCATATGCAGACGCTAATTAATAAACGTTTGTTTGTTGTCACTCTGTTTATTGCACCTTTAAATGGGTATTGTATTGATTATTGGATTGCATACATGGAACCTGCGCGTCATATCTGTCGGGATCGGGGGAGGCGGGAATATGAGAGTGAGTACTGCAAAGACACAAGAAACATGGACATAGTTATATACATATTTATTTACTTTATCAAGACACAAAAAACAACCTTTTTTATAAGTTCTACTATAAGAGCCAATTTAAAGATATCTAAAATTGTTAACTTACCACAACAACTAAGACTACACATACCATCACATGTATACAAAGCATTTAAGCACCGCATTTATTTAAAAATTATATACATAAGTTCTATCACACTAGAATTAATACTACACATAATAAATATACAGCTTTTACAATCTACACGCACACGCTAAGTCAAAATTAATGAAGATTGGTTTATTCAATGCGGGCTCACCAGCAACTAACCAGAATGAGTTTATAGTAGCTATGTTACGTCACTCGGTAGACATAATGGCCAATCAACGAAACGTGGCTCAGACCTGGGGAGGATGGACGGGCTCCTAAGGTTCCCGGATACAGGCTCAAACACGTGCCGCGTCCTGCGAATATACGTGGGGGGCGGGGCGGAGGTGTGGCGTTTTACATTAAAACTGGAGTTAGGGTGCGCGTACGGCCGCACTCAGAACATTCTGATGTAGAGCAGATGTGGCTAAACCTAAATATCAATGGTAAAAAGTTATTGATAGGCACTGCATATAGGCAACCATGGTTTGATTTGGCAAAATTTTTGGATGGTATAACTGACAGTATTAGCGCATTAGCACCTTATGATCATTTGGTGGTATTGCGGGATTTCAATGTCAATTTACTGGATATCAATAGTACAAAAACGAAGGATCTGATGGATTTTCTAAATTACACTGATCTGGCCCAGGTTGTACAATCACCAACCCACTTTGTAGGAGATAGTAGTACTCTTATTGATGTGATCTGTACTGACATAGGGGTTCGTAATGTGCTGGTTAGTCATATTAGTGAACTTGGCCATCACTCATTTATTGTATGTGATACTGTAATTAAGAAAGTGAAGAGCAAACCTAGGTTAGTTGTATATCGGCCTCTAAGGGATATATTGGAGGATTACTATGCGGTGGATCTGGTATCAATGCCATGGTCGGAAGTCTGCTCACTGCCGGACGTGCATTGCATGGTAGAATACTTCAATGTTCTTATCACCCAATTATTTGACTTGCATGCACCTGTAAAAGGTAAAATATTTAGAGACCGTCCCACACCATGGCTAACAAATTTAAAAAAATCTAAATCTAAATCTAAAAAATTAAATTAATGATAAAGCTTAGAGATGAGGCAAAGGAAAACTATCGCAAGATTCGCTCGCTCCTACATACACATTTTCATAAATTAACTCAATATCTATTTATTGTACTTAATCATTTACCTATTCATATACTATTTTTGAAACTGTTTTCTGTATGTCACTTACCCCCTCAAGGTTCATTGGAAGATCAGCGTCAGACAGCCTCACCTGTCTGGCATTAATGCTGAAATGGACCTTTTTGGCGCAGCCGTGAGGCACACAGTACAGTCATACTATGTGTTTTCTCTTTTTTGTAACTTTTTTAAATATTATTGTGTGTGTGTGCCTGATGTACTGACGTCGAATAAACATTTTTCTTTCTTTTCTTTCTTTCTTTCTTTCAAGAACAAGCAAGATACTGCAAAACAATATTATTTGGATCTAAAAAAACCAGCTTCTGCGGCACTGATACAGGAAAGGAAGGTCTACTTTGAAAGGCATATTAATGGTCAGATAAAAAACCCCAAGAAACTTTGGCAAAATCTCAAGTCAGATGTGTTTGCAGACCATCATGAAGGTACTCTCCCCGGTCATTTAAACGACCCAGATGAGATAAACAAGGCTTTTCTCAATGTACCTGGACAGAGCACAGTGTCCCCATCCCAGCTATCACATTTCAGTTGCAACAAATATGGAGATGCTCAATTTAAGCTGAAGAATGTTACCGAGGAGGAAATAGCGAAAATTATGAAAGGCTTGGGGTCCAACGCTAAAGGGATTGATGATTTGAGTCTGGATATGATCATGCTCACATTGCCAACCACCCTCCAGGTCATCACTACAATAGTAAATAAATCAATAGATTCAAGCACTTTTCCTAACTCATGGAAGTGTGCTATTGTGCGTCCGCTACCTAAAATTAGTAACCCAATAAGTTTCAAAGACCTACACCCGGTTAGCATTCTGCCTTGTTTGTCCAAGGTCTTAGAGAGGGTGGTTTACAATCAAATGCTGGCACATCTGGAAACTAACAGTATGCTCCCTGACCTTCAGTCTGGCTTTAGGAAAGGCCGTGGGACGGCTACAGCTCTCTCTGATGTAGTAGGAAATATATTCGAGGCAAGGGATAGGGGAGAGGGAACAATCCTTGCTCTTCTGGATTTCTCACGGGCCTTTGATGCAATAAATACAACTCTATTGCTTTCTAAGTTGGCCTACTATGGATTCACAGGAGAAACAATAGAGTGGTTTGCTAGCTACCTGCAAAATAGAACTCAGCTCGTTGAGGTCCAGAGGGAGGATGGATCAAAAATATCATCCCCACCTCGTCAGGTGCCGCGTGGTGTGCCTCAAGGTTCAATTTTGGCCCCCCCGCTCTATGTCCTTTACAGTGCCGATATAATAAACTCATTCCATCATTGCAGATATCACATGTATGCCGATGATATTCAATTATATATATCGTTCAAGCCAACAGATACAACAGAGGCAGTACGAAAAATCAATGGGGATCTGGAGAGAGTGGTAGAATGGTCAGAAAGCAACTCACTAGTTTTAAACCCGTTAAAGTCAAAATTTATGATTTTGGGGAGTACGAAAATGATCAGCGCAATACTCTCGGCTAAGCCACAAGTCATTATCAGGGGTGATAAAATCGACAGAGTAGACACTGCTTGCAATCTTGGTCTAACTATGGATCCTCAACTACGTTTTGAGAAGCATATTAGTAACTCCATGAGGAATTGTTTTTATAGATTAAAGTTACTGTATTCCATTAGAGAATACATGAGTGTTGAACTACGCAAGCAACTAGTAGACAGTCTTATTTTGTCTAGACTTAATTACTGTGACACCGTGTACGGACCATGTCTGTTAGAAAGAACCAATAAACTAATTCAACGAATACAAAATGCATGTACACGGTTTTGTGTTAATATCCCTCGTAGAAGTCATGTCACTCCTTTTAATAACGAAAATAATATTTTGAAAATGGCTGCTAGGAGAAGGTTGCATCTGGCTAGTCTGCTTTTTGGAGTGGTCACTACACAGAAACCACACTACCTTTTTGATAAGCTAAGTTGGAGACAGAGTAAATACGAGCCGCGTTATTCCACCCAACCGCTTTGTAATCCGCAACATAGAACTGCAGCATTCAGGGGTTGCTTCAAATTCGCCGCCACACACTGTTGGAATGACCTTCCACCACCAGTGAGAGTCCTGAAATCAAAAATCAATCAAGATTTTTTAATGTTAGTTGTTAATGTTAGTTAATTAGTTAATGTTAGTTGTTGAGCATCTTTCAATCTTAGCTTTGTGTTGGTTTTTGTTTGTTGGCATAACATAAAGCATGTATTTTTATTTTGTTTCAAAATATTCTGTACACTTGCAAATATGATATTCGTGTTACAACTCACAATCATTATGTTTATATATTTATTTTCCAAATATACATACATTTAATATTAGTACTTACCATTATTCTTATTAGTGTATAAATAATGACTGAGACACCATAGCACACACCATGGCGGCGTCAATATGTCACTCCTTTGGTCTTTGCTGAAAATCAACGCTGAGGACTTACGGTCCGTCCGAAGCCACAGCATTTAGCTGAGCATCGACCATTTTTGCACGGATGGGACGCGCAGTTTCATTTATGTTTCACATAGTTATCTTGCCTTCATATTTATTGTAACGTTTTAAGTTTAGTTTTGTACATGCACTGATGTGATGTGAATGTTTTTGTTTTGGGATCTCCTTATATCAACGTTGTGTCAAAATGTCGCGTCGAAAGTGCTTGTCTATGGTGTCACCAAAGCCAAAGACATGCACTTTCTAGGGTTCTCTATGGTGTGACCATAGGGGATCTCAAGACAGAATCGTAGATGAAGAATAGTATTCTCTGCGAAGGTAATATTAGATTTTATTTTATTTGTTTTTTGCTTTGATGTTCTTTTTCAATTTTTTATGGTTATGTTTTATTATTGCGCGTTTCTAGTCGGTGCAAAATAAATGATTTTTCTTTCTTTCTTTCTTTCTTATTGCGGTTGTGATTGTAATAGTGATTGTGATGCTGATAGTGATTGTGATAGTGATAGTAATAGTGACTGTGATAGTTATTGCGGTTGTGATTGTAATAGTGATTGTGATGCTGATAGTGATTGTAATAGTGCTTGTATCGTGATTGTGATAGTGATTGTGATTGTGATAGTGATATAGATAGTGATTGTGATAGTGATGTTGATAGCGATAGTTATTGCGATAGTGGTTGTGATAGTGATAGCGGTTGTGACAGTGATTGTGATTGTGATAGTTATTGCGATAGTGGTTGTGATAGTGATAGCGGTTGTGACAGTGATTGTGATAGTGATAGTGATTAAGATAGTGACAGTGATAATGTCGGTGATAGTGATGGTTATTGTGACAGTGATTTTAATTGTGATAATGATGGTGATAGTGATGGTGATTGTGATTCTCTTTATTTTGATATCCAGAAGATGGCGGATTCGACTTCTACACAGGGTAAAGGGAAAAAAACGGTTCAGTAAATCACGAGAAATAGCTTGGCCCCTCTTTTATATGCAGCTTCCTAGAACGCAGGGGTGCAAAAATTGGTAAATTTTGTCCGGTTTCCGGTTTTTAGCCAAACCGGAAAACCGGTTTTGATTAATAATAACATTAGCGAACTATTTGTAAGTAAGATAAACCTCTTACTCCTGGTAATTCTGAATAAAGGGTTCCGCATGTTTATTTTTTGTTTGCAAAATAATTTTACTTACTGACATTTCCTAAACTTAGATTATGTGTGTGAACAAGCTACAATTAATTTGTCTAGGTGTCTAAATTTAATGAAATTTGATACCAGTGCTTGCATTGTCACGGTGTTATCATTTACACACTTGTTTGTTTTTAAGTAGTTTTTCTTTTGTAGAAGATTAGTTTGTAGATAATTATTCATCATCATCATCTGCCTAGCCTTTTCCCAACTATGTTAGGGTCGGCTTCCAGTCAAACTGGATGCAGCTGAATACCAGTATTTTACATTTAGCGACTGTCTATCTGACCTCCACAACCCAGTTAGGACTGGGTAATACGATACCCCTTGGTAAGACTGGTAGATAATTATTATTTAGATAATATTTCACCCGCCACCCACCTTACCATCGTACCTACAACCAATAATTACCTAATTTAATAACAATATTCCTGTAAATTTCCGAAGGTTATCCTTTTATTTCGGTGGCCATGTGGATCAACGATGTTTTGCTTTAATTTTTTTATCGATTCACAGATCGAATACCGTGATCTTGTTTGAAATATGTAGATAAACCTACCTATTCGCTGTTTATTATTGTCAGCACAATACTTTGGGCAAAGAACTCGAATAACTAAATTATACGCCTTTTTACACTACGATGCAAGCGATTTGATTCACCTTACTATTGAAACAATTGATTAAAAAAAACATTATTGTTTGCCATTAAAAAAGGACTTAGTAACATAATTTGTCCAACCGAACCCAAAAAATCATCTTTATGCAACTTATGCATCTCCTAGTACAAATAAAATCACAGTGGGTTCCGTTCATCATTTTAAATTATTCACGCTCTGTCGAAAGTTGCTGTTTGAGTGGTACATAAGTTTTATTGGTTTGAGCACGTTTAGTCTTTATCATAATCCAAATGACGTCAGTAAAAAATGTCTCAAAACAGTATATAACTGAAGAAAGAAATTAATAAAAGTACCAGGATCGCATGAGTAACAAGAAGTGTTATTGCCGAATTGAAAATCGTTTGCTCACAGAACCCTGATTTCGTTGTTACACACACGTATTCAATCATCGTTGTGTATGTATGTAACCAGGTTTAGGTTTTGGGGTACACTGGGACAGCTACCCTACTACCAGGATAGCAAGGAATAGGAGCTTTATTTTGCATTATTGTTAATAATTTATTTGCTCGTCAGTCGTCGACTACCGACTACTCCGCGTCTGGTGCACATCATTCCCATCCGTGTGATACGCACATAAGTTCTAATTGTTGTTATTGTTTTCGTTGTTTGTTTCGCGCTTTCCGCAATGGACCGGGCGTGGTAGTAGAACCGTCCGCCCGTCCGTCCGTACTGGAGTGGAGACCACGCATTGGAAAGCGCAGCCTGTGACGGCCACCTGCCAGATGGACCGACGACCTTGCTAGAGTTACAGGGAGTCGCTGGATGCAGGTGGCATTGGACCGGACACGTTGGAAATCGATTGGGGAGGCCTATGTTCAGCAGTGGACAACAACGGCCCTTACAACCCCAGACCTTACCCCGTTAGACTTTTTTGTGTGGGGTTACATTAAAACGTAGTGTAAGCAGTGCCGTGTGATACAGTGGACCAAATGAAAGTGCGGATTGAGTCCATGAACAAGCGAGCGGCCTTGTGCATACAATATCATGGACACCACATCGAACCCCACCTATAAAAATGTAAGTTAATTTACTAAATTAAGCAAAGTTGCAAGATTTTACTGTTTACTCTTTATTAAATAATAGGATGAAACAAGCTAACCTACCTAAACTTTGTTTTGATTTTTTATTACGTAACTTCTATTAAGTATCTCAGTTTTTACGTGAAATTTCTGGCTTGATATTAACGAGTAAACGGTAATTGTAAATCAATAATGAAATTACGCATTATTATTCATTTTCACATCACGGTCAAGTAGGTACACTCGGCGGCGCTGCGCGCGGCCGGCGCGCGCTGCGGCGCGGCGGCGGCTTGTTTGATTTCGTCAGTTCGCGCCGACAAAGACACCGCCTGCTAGGCTACTAAACAGTATGGTTAGAATTACGGAAGAGATTTGATTTATTTATTAGACAGAGAGAGAGTGATATTGGCAAGTAATGTGGAAAGTTATTGACCCCCGTAGTGCGGTGACACGTTTTTATGATTTGAATTTCAGAAACATAAGAAACCGAAAATTTGGTATCCATTTTTTGAGTATTTTATTTTGAGCTGAAACTTTGTATAGTGATTCTATACCAGCTGTAATCTTTAGTGGTTAAGGATAGTAATACCCTTTCCGTTACACGTTGAATAACGATTAAAAGTTGTTAAAACAACCACCAAACACACTGTAGAATAAAATTATAAAATAATTAAATCGTTTTGTGAAATCTTTCATGTTACCTACTAAACTAGCTGAAAAAAAGAAGTTGAAAAAACTAAAAAATCGGACAAGTTCGAGTTCGACTCGCGTGGAGACTAAATTCTGTGTTGTTTTCTGTCTAAGATTTCTTATAGGTTTTTCTCTAATTGATAGGTATCTAATATTTGTATTTTTGTTCATAATGTTCTGCCCTATAGTTTCGAAGTTTAGGGGAGCGCCCCCCCCCCCACACTCACTACTGTAACGGAAAGGGTTGTCGTGGTAGAAGTAAAATAACTAAAAGACCACGAACCTCGTCAACATAAAAATAAATTATAAAATAAAGGGGGTAGGTAGGTCTATGGTCACATAATTCCTTTCCCCAAGCTCACTCGCGAGTCGCAGGGTACTCTCCGGCTCAGCCCGGGCGACGAAGACCGTAGCGGTGTGCCACGCTGCAGACGCCAGGAGGGGTGACGGTCGGCAGGTGTTCGCGCCGAAACGCAGATTCGCGGAGCGACCACGCAGGCAAATAAAACCCGACGCGGAGCGCGCGGAACCCAGAAAGCCGGACTTGAGCGGGTATTCCAGCCGGTACTTAAGCCGGAAACGTCAGTCGGAAATTTGGACTTGACAGCCGGAACTTTGGACCCTGGAAAATAATGTCCAGCGTGTCACAGATGGCCAAAAGTCATCTCCGCTGATTGTGACTCCGAGGCATAGGGCGAGGCAAAGCGAGAAATACCCGTGCGTTAATGAAGGTAATTTGTGGTAGTCACTATCCGTACGGAGTTTACATGGTAGTGAGCAGTGACTTGCACATTTTGAGTGTCGTGGAAAAACACGGATTAACAAAATGTAATAAGCAACTAGATTTAATAATAACAATAGCAAAGGGTGAAGGAGAATAGGCACACATACTGAGCTGACCTAGATAGTTAGGTACCTACATTATAAACGTGATTAGGCTGTTCAACACTTACCCAGTATGGGGGTTACGAAGACACAGAATTTAATGCGGTTTACTGCTAATAACGAAGAATAAATATCTGCCTGCTTTAAGCCCGAACAAAGTTTGAAACCACGTATAAGGTCACAGGTGATTAAAATCAAGTGAGCGTGTTTCTTCGTTGGGAGCAGCGATTCAAATGTGCCAGTCATTGGTAAGGAATGAATGGCATACGTACGGCGCGGCGCGCGCGATTCGTGCAGACACGTCTTCACTCATTCGTTCGGATACACGAAACGCGCGCACAACACTGGTAAAAAAGCTAATTTATGTCGTTTAGTAACTTAGGACGGCCCTAATATTGTAAACGTCTGTGGTTTGTTTTGACATTTGATGTTGAAATAAGATAAGTAAACAAAAGTAACGATACAACGTTACACTACACAATTGAAACTTTGTAGATAGATGTATTCTGTAAACCGTAAAAGATTAAGGGGGGCTCCCGATACATGGAACTGAAACTAACAAAGATTTTTATCATCAAGACATATTATGTGCGGGATGTCTATACGGGGTGTAACAAGACCCTTAACGAAGCCGTCAACCAAGCATTCTGTACATCAAACTAAGTAACTATAAGCAAAAAAAAATGCTGCGAAACGATATTTTTTTGGGGTGAAAAATCACTTTTTATGGTAGGACTCAACGTAACGCACTCAAAACATTGTGCTGGTGGATGGATTGAATGGAACGGGGGTCGTGGAGGTGTTTACAGTAAAAATCTTACGTTAAAAACATGTATTTAAAAAAAACGGGTGTAAAAGATGGAACTTTGAACCCCAATACAATATCTCCGTAACTAGAAGATTCCCAGGTATGGTCTAGAACAAAAAAAATATCGCAATTATGTGAAGAACATGTACCTTTCGGCTTCGTTGTGGGTCTTGTTACACCCTTTAGAAATGACATTGAGGTTCCTGAACTCATTTTTCTCAAAGTCAATCGTTTGAAAGATAGACATTTCCAAAGTGGTAAAATGTGTGTGTCCCCCCTCCAATTTCTAAATAGGAGGAAAATTCTGAAAAAATTTAGGATAGTCGAACGTAAAAAATACTTTTTAGTGTCGAAGCGCGTACGGTGTTGCTTAGACGTGTTTTTTGCGATCACTAGCTAAGTACATCGTTATCTATTGTGCACCTACCTGTATAGGCCGCTCGGCCAAAACATCGGTTATCGCTTACGCGAATCTACACTTTACGCGTAATGAATACGGACGAGAATCACAAGGAAGAAGTAATCAACACTGTTATAATGGACGACGAAGAAATTACACATTCAGAAGACTTAACCCAATCATTTGAGATGGAGGATAATGAGACGTCGAAAGACAGTTCGCGACCTACGAAACGACGAGAGAGAGAAGATGATGAATGGACTGAAGTGAAGTAGAAAACACAGGATGAGAGAAGTAAGAGAGATTACGGAGTTGAGTGTTACTTGTAAAGATAAAGTTCCTAAACAATTCGCCCTAGCAAAATTATTTAAGGAACAAGGAATATTAAATATCACGAAAGTGAAACATATTATTATCGACCCGTACAAAATTATTATCGAACTTAATAACGCGGACAGCGCGGAGAAATTAGCCAATTTAGATCATTTTAGTGGATAAGGTTGGCGATTTCAGCGACCTTTTGAAGTTGAGTTATCCTATGGGGTCATTAAAAATATCGACTTAGACATTTCGGAGGAGGAACTACTGACATGTTTATCAAGTTCATATAAGGTCGTGAATGTAAAACGCCTACAACGAAGAGACAGAGAAGCAGCTACATCAACCGATAGCGAGACATGGAGAATAGGATTTGAAGGACCATATTTGCCCCCTTATGTACTTCTATACGAAATGAGAGTTATGGTAGAACCTTACGTTTTTCCTGTTACGCAATTTCCCAGGTGCTGGAGGTATGGTCATTCACTTAGAATGTGTACGACACTTAAAGTTATATGTCCGGAACGCGCAGGTAAACACGATGCCGATAACTGTAAAACCGGTTCTCTGAAGTGTGTTAATTGTTCCAAGAATCACATGGCATTAGACAAAACTTGCCCTGAATACATTAAGGAAAAAAAATACACAGTTTAATGAGTGAGTTTAATGTTTCATGTACCTCCTCCTGCACCTCCCTATGAGGCAGATGTCAGCCCGTAGACACTCACACCATACTATGAGGGACACGCAGTTTCGCAAGAACCTACTATGACCTCAACTACACCTATGTCACCTGTGTAACAGCCGAAAACTACCTAAGCCCAAAAAACAGCACGCCCCGTACTAACTAAAAGACCTATATCCACCCAAAGAGATATTGTACACAGACAGACAAACCACAGACGGAGAAAGAAGAAGAAACAACTAAGAAAAATAATAAGAAAAAACAGCAAGAAAAATAAGCTCAATCCGAAACATCCATTATCCATACCCGGGAATGTGATACGGACAGTCAAGAGGATACGTGCAGGCGAGACGCTACTGAAGACGACACAAATGAGGAGTCGGAAGACGAAAACTCATTCGGATGGCTGGTAGATACAATTAAAAATATTTTATTTGTGAGGAATGACGCTTTTAAAGTCAAAATTATATCTGTTGTACAAATTAGCGTGGAGTGGGCAATATCTTATTTCATAAAGAAGATGATACCTAAGAGTTGCTATTCCTTTAAAATTTATTTCCGTAATGAGTGATACTGTTAAAATAAACATTTTGCAATGGAACTCCCAAAGTGTATTACCCAAAAGAATAGATTTAGAACAAATCCTGTTTTTAGACAAAGTTCACATTGCCGCTTTATGCGAAACGTGGCTGAACTCTGACTGTAACTTCAATTTAAAAGATTATAATGTGTTTCGTTGCGACAGACCAGATTCATACGGAGGAGTTGCAATTCTGACTCATAAATCCATCAAGGCACAACAATGTCGCAGTTCCGTTACAAATCCGGGTATTGAAATAGTTAATGTTGAACATTTTAATTGTAGTTCCATTGAAAATGTTGTTTCAATTTATTGCCCACCTAACGTCCGCACTACACAAAATGATTGGGAATCGTTGTTTTCTATAACTAACTCTAAAACCCTAATTTTGGGAGATTACAATGGTCATCACTCAAGTTGGTCCACGAAAACAGATCAAAGAGGTACTCACATTTTTGACTCCTTAATTGACCATAGCTTTGTTACTTTCAATGACGGCAGGGCGACACGAGTTAAGTTAGTTAATGGAATTTTACAAAAATCGGCACCTGTTTTATCTGTTGTTTCTTCAGACGTATGTTTAATGTTTGAGTGGAGCGTAACTAATGAATCCCTAGGCAGCGATCACATGATAATCAAACTGACGACGTCAGATAGTTATGTTCCACGCATCGTAATGAAAAGAAATTTCACAAAAGCCGACTGGACGGCTTATCGTAATTTTATTCAAGACGCACTAGTTGAGTATACTTTGCCTGTTAATCACACAACATAACACTGCAGCTCATGTAAGCATTCCCAATTTTAAATTTAGCCAAAACCCCTGCAATAAATTTAAACCAAAGACTTATTGGTCTCCGATGTTGTCTAAAGCGGTGGCGGAAAGACGATTAGCTTTAACGTGTTTTAGAAAAAACCCAACTCCAGATAATTTAGAAGTGTTACGGGAAAAAACTCGTGAAGGTCAAAGACTAGCTAGAAGTGCTAGTAAGAAAGGATTCCGTAAGTTCTGTTCTACGGTGGATGAGGTCATCTCGGCTAGTGACATGTGGCGACGCATGCGATGGTTGAAGGGATATCGTTCAGCTAGACTCCATGTGGACGAGACGTTGGCTGAACAAGTTTTTTTTTAATTTAGCTCCTGATTTTACATACCCCCACTACCTACCTTTTGCTCTCTAAATCATAAAATGGAAGTAGATATAACAAGACAGGAGTTTGACAAATGTGTGAAATCTGAATCTGAAATACTGCACCGGGTTTCGAGGATATTTCCTTTTCGATGATCCAAAATCTCCCTGACATTGCTAAAAATATCTTACTCCATCTTTATAATTTGTTTTTTTCGTCAAATTTTGTTCGTGAACAATGGCGGCAAATCCGCATAGTACCAATTCCTAAACCAGGCTGACATTTGACTTCCTCTTCTGCAATAAGACCTATTTCGTTAATGTCCTGTCTATGTAAAATCTTTCACTCCATCATTAATAAGAGAATTGAGTGGTACTTAGAAAGTGGAGGATTTTTCTCTGAAGAAACTGTAGGGTTCAGGAAAGCTCGCTCATGTCTGGATAATTTAAGTTTACTGACCTCGAAAATACAAATTGGTTTTTCAAAAAAGCTTGTGACTATCGGATGTTTCCTTGATATCGAAAACGCTTGCAATAACGTTGACGTCACCACTCTTCTGTTAACCTTGGACCAACTTGATGTGGGATCACAATACTGTAGATATCTATAGGAATTTCTTGAAGAAAGGTATTTATCAATTAGTGGCATAGATAATACTATCACTAGAATTGCCAGAAGGGGCTTGGTACAGGGTGACCCGCTATCGCCATTGCTTTTTAATATTGCTACCATCCATATCTGTAAAGCAACACCTAGTTCCTTATCTGTATCTCAGTACGCTGATGACTACGTACTTTATATAACTTGTCATAATATTGATCAAGCAGCCGCTGAACCACAGGAAGCGCTAAATATCATAAGCGATCAATTTGATTCCCTTAATCTTAGTATATCACCGAATAAAAGTAAAATTTGTATCTTTCACAGAGGCTATAGGAAACGGTCGGTTAGTTTGTTAATTAGAGATAACAGTTTGGAGGTTGTTGACACGGTACGATATCTTGGCATGTGGTTGGACCGTTCTCTTAGGTGGGGAAAACATATAAATGAGATATGCCAAAAAGTTCTCAAATTCATTAGAATCTTTAAAGTGTTGGCTGGTTCGAGTTGGGGTGTGCACCCAAAATGTTTAAGAAGACTTTATCTAACTTTAATTAGAAGCCATTTGGATTATGGAAGCTTTTTTTATGACAACTGTGCAAAAACTCACTTAGGAAAATTAGATGAGATGAGAGTAGTGGGTAGTTTTATTAAAACCACACCGATCCATGTGATGGAGAGCGAACTATGCCTGCAACCATTATACTTACGTCGACGCTTCTTGGCTAGCAAATTCTGGCTAAAGACTAAAGCTTTGCAGGCAAATACCAGAGGTATCAATTTACTATCCGAACTATCTACATTATGTAAAAATTCCTCATATTGGCAAGACAAAAGAATCCCCCTTTTAATCTTGGTTAATGACTCACTACACCTTAAAAAATCACAGCAGTCCGAAAGTAGATATGTTTTCCATGAATATTTGGGTTAGTAGTATTGATAGTGACAATAGTACATTTTGATATAAGTGGGGAAACTTTGTTATTGCATTCGAGCGCGTGTTATGGAGCCGAGAACTGCAATAACAAATCCCCACGCGTATCAAACGACGTTTTTCAATACACTTTCGAAGAAATAAAATATTAGAACGGAAAGTATTTTTGTCAGGAATTATTAGGAAACTATGATTTAATTTGCTTTTTTTCCGCACTTTGCTTTCGCCGGGTTGAAGAAGATGCAAAGATATGATGCTGTATACAGCCTACTATGAAAAAAAGAAAATTCCATTTTTTTTTAAATTTAGAACACATTAAGATGTTAATTTGTTCATAAAAATAAATATTTGTTTTAAATAATCATTGTTATCTATGATGTTCTATTTATAAACACAATTTAAATACTCGAAAAATACTTAATCCGTAAAGACGCATAACTCTTTGCCGGGATTAAAAAAAAAACAATCACCGCCGACTATTTTAGAGTCATTGAACCCTTTAGACTTATTTGTGCAAATTTTTATTTCCGCACGTGTGCGGTAAAATATTAAAAATCGCACGCGTGTGAAATACATTGCATGTTGAACCTAATCGTAGTGCGATTAGAACCAGTTTTGGAGAAAGTGTATTGAAAAATAATAAAACACGACGTGAACTTCATGTCTGGGCCAAAAAGGCAATACAATCCTGTTAGCTTAAGAAACTTATTTATTGATTACCTTACTACCGAATACTCGACTTTTTTAAAAAAAATTACTGACGGGTCTAGAACACGGACAATATAGGGGCTGCGTTTTACGAGTCAGAAGAAAATTCAATGAAATTTCAAATAAAGGCCAGTGTGTGTATAATGGAAGCTGAACTGATCGCGATCACAAAAGCTCTGTCTTTTGTAGAATCAATCCACCAAAACCATATTTTAATTCTCACAGATTCCAGAAGTTCGCTCCAACATCTGGCTCGGTGTACCTCGACTTTTCGAGGAACACCGATAGCCTACACTATACTGAATACTATTTTGAAGTTACAATCTAACGGAAAGCACGTAGTCCTTCAATGGATTCCATCTCATATTGGAATCAGAGGCAATGAAACTGTTGCACATACCGTGTTGGACACATACCGTGCAATAAGTTCTTATTCCTTTTGGCAAATTCAACAACAGATAAGTGTGTTTTTTGTAATAATTCCGTTGATGATGTTTATCACATATTGACAGAGTGTGTCCGCAAAGAAGAATTTAGATATAGATTAGATTGTAGACTTAGAGAAATAGGTTACTGCAACAGTGTTCTGGCTGCGCCACTTTCTGACGCAACTAGAGCACTGTACAGACTAGCTATGCTAAGATCTAGTTGATTTACAGTGTATTTGTTAAGCCAACCAGGGCGACATAATCGCATGTGCGATAAAGCTATTTTACAAGAATAAAAAAAATAAAAAATAAAAACTTTCAACCAAAATACTTTCTTGTTACAAAATGTTCAATCTCTAAGCAATATAATACTTTTGGACAAAGCTTAATTATGTCGAAAGAGATGTCTGTATGCAAGACATAAACCACACTCCCTTAGGTGGCGGAGGAACACCGAGAATGATCTGTGACGATTGTGAGGAGCCGCGTGGGGTAGGCGGGGTGTGAGGAGAGGGGAGGAGGGGGGGGGCAATTAGTGGCGGTGAGATAAAACGTGCAAAGTCCACCAATGATTCAAGTTTTACAATTAAAAGTTCCCGAGCGCCGCGGAGCCACGCTGTCCGCGGACACCCCGCCTTGTGGGAAATTGAAAAACTGCCTGAAAAATTTCCTCTCAAAACCTAATATTTTATTTATTTATTTTATTTTATACTATTCGGAAAACTTACAGCTAATATAAATAATACGAATTTGAAGGCCATTTACAAGTTTAGTACAAGATACAAGACAAGACACCACAACAACAACAACAACGTGTACAAGATTTTATGTGGTTTATTTAAACAAAAAAAAAACAGCTGTTTCCTACAAAACTGTACATACTATCTACACGGTTAAAATGTATAGAACAGCTGTTTTTTTTTTAATTCCCCATGAAAAATGTCTATGAGGGAAGGTTCTGAATGGTGAATACTCGTACGCGGTAACCGTTTTAGCGTCCGTGTCCCCTCCACCCTGCACTAATTGCGGTACAGCGTGTGATAACGAAACCTTTGTTGTATACCTCTGCGGGCTCGTCATCCTTCATCCAACTGATCGGTCCAGTGTCTCTCGGCCTCTGACTCCGTGGCTGGTAATCGGTGCGGCGTCTGCCGACGCGTTACATTTCATTATCTCAAGAAAAGTTTGCGACGGTTTGAATTAAAATCCAAATCTCAAAAGACAAAGTGTTAAAGTGACGAACGCCTCATCGACCAGTGCGTACTAACTGGAGCACAGTGTCGAGCCTTGCAACAACACTCGCGACAGTCCAACTACTTCTTACGACTAACATTCATTTTAATTGTTTTCTTTCAACTACGGTATAATGTTATCATTAATCACTACAAAAACCATGACAAAGGACATCTTTTTTGCTTAGAACCAAAACAGTGCAGAAATGTTATTTGAAATCTCATTGTTGCACAGTTTTTCATTAATGCACTGTTTTATCAACAAGATACTGGCTGAAAATAAAAATCGGCTGAATAAAATCGACTTGATGAAAAAAAAAATACAAATGGCGCGCATTTTGTAGGTACCTTAAATTCTAAAACTTTGATACTTCGTATTTAGCAAGAAAAGTTAAAAAAAATGGAAATCAGCGATATCCGTATGAATTCAACTCCAGAAAGTAAAAAACAGCTGCAAATGAAATTGTTAATAACCTTTTGCCAGAAAAGTCTTCAAAAGTTTTCATTAACTTAAGTTTTTATTTTGATTAGGTATATTTTATCACGGTAGGTAGATTGGTAGTTGAAAGAAAAGTAGATTACGCACCTTGCTAAAGTGAGTAATTAATGCACTTCGCGCTCGATGCAACAATCTACTATTATTGAGTGACTAGATTACAAAAAAAGTATAGTTAAAAGTTTTATTTTATTTTCGTAATGTTTTATTATACATATTTAGTTTAGTAATGTGAAAGATTTCACAGTCGATTTAACCTTTTTTAACCGACTTTCTTCAAAAAGGAGGGGGTTCTCATTTCGGATGTTTTTTTAAATGTTTGTTACCTCGTAACTTCGTCATTTGTAAACCGATCTGAAAAATTCTTTTTTCATCTGAAAGGATATGCTTTCCGATGGGTCCCATGGAAATTTCATTAAAATCGGTTTAGGAATGTGGTTGTTTTCCTCACATTAATTGTCACATCACGCGACGTCGCGTGAAGGCGCTTTGATGTACATCACGCGGCGTCGCGTGATACTTGCTAATTAAATTTGACACACTTCCCGATTTCTGATTGAGCTGAAATTTTACACGCATGTGTATATCGCAAGACAATGCAATATTATGATGACATGGAGCTGATCTGATGATGGAGCTGGAAGGTGGCCATAGGAACTCTGTAATAAAACGACGCAACGCTGTCGAGTTTGGACTCGTTTGATTCGTCTTGACAAGTACTTTAGTCCTAAATGGTAACCAGGGTCTGATAATGGAGCTGGAAGGTGGCCATAGGAACTCCGTTATAAAACGACATAACCCCATCGAGTTTGGGTTCGTATAATTCATCTTGTCGAAGTACTTTGTCTCGAGATGGTACCGAGAGTCTGGTGATGGACCTGGAAGGTGGTCATAGGTAGTCCGTAATAAAATGACACAATCCCATCGAGTTTGGGCTCGTATCATTCGTCTTGACAAGTACTGTAGTCCTAAATGGTAACCAGGTTCTGATGATGTAGCTGGAAGGTGGCCATAGGAACTCCGTTATAAAACGACATAACCCCATCGAGTTTGGGTTCGTATAATTCATCTTGTCGAAGTACTTTGTCTCGAGATGGTACCGAGAGTCTGGTGATGGACCTGGAAGGTGGTCATAGGTAGTCCGTAATAAAATGACACAATCCCATCGAGTTTGGACTCGTATGATTCGTCTTGACAAGTACTGTAGTCCTAAATGGTAACCAGGTTCTGATGATGGAGCTGGAAGGTGGCCATAGGAACTCCGTTATAAAACGACATAACCCCATCGAGTTTGGGTTCGTATAATTCATCTTATCGAGTACTTTATCTCTAGATGGTACCCAGGGTCTGGTGATGGAGCTGGAGCTGGAAGGTGGTCACAGGTAGCCCGTAATAAAATGACACAATCCCATCGAGTTTGGACTCGTATGATTCGTCTTGACAAGTACTGTAGTCCTAAATGGTAACCAGGTTCTGATGATGGAGCTGGAAGGTGGCCATAGGAACTCCGTTATAAAACGCGCGCATTTTGTAGGTACCTTAAATTCTAAAACTTTGATACTTCGTATTTAGCAAGAAAATTTAAAAAAAATGGAAATCAGCGATATCCGTATGAATTCAACTCCAGAAAGTAAAAAACAGCTGCAAATGAAATTGTTAATAACCTTTTGCCAGAAAAGTCTTCAAAAGTTTTCATTAACTTAAGTTTTTATTTTGATTAGGTATATTTTATCACGGTAGGTAGATTGGTAGTTGAAAGAAAAGTAGATTACGCACCTTGCTAAAGTAAGTAATTAATGCACTTCGCGCTCGATGCAACAATCTACTATTATTGAGTGACTAGATTACAAAAAAAGTATAGTTAAAAGTTTTATTTTATTTTCGTAATGTTTTATTATACATATTTAGTTTAGTAATGTGAAAGATTTCACAGTCGATTTAACCTTTTTTAACCGACTTTCTTCAAAAAGGAGGGGGTTCTCATTTCGGATGTTTTTTTAAATGTTTGTTACCTCGTAACTTCGTCATTTGTAAACCGATCTGAAAAATTCTTTTTTCATCTGAAAGGATATGCTTTCCGATGGGTCCCATAGAAATTTCATTAAAATCGGTTTAGGAATGTGGTTGTTTTCCTCACATTAATTGTCACATCACGCGACGTCGCGTGAAGGCGCTTTGATGTACATCACGCGGCGTCGCGTGATACTTGCTAATTAAATTTGACACACTTCCCGATTTCTGATTGAGCTGAAATTTTACACGCATGTGTATATCGCAAGACAATGCAATATTATGATGACATGGAGCTGATCTGATGATGGAGCTGGAAGGTGGCCATAGGAACTCTGTAATAAAACGACGCAACGTTGTCGAGTTTGGACTCGTTTGATTCGTCTTGACAAGTACTTTAGTCCTAAATGGTAACCAGGGTCTGATAATGGAGCTGGAAGGTGGCCATAGGAACTCCGTTATAAAACGACATAACCCCATCGAGTTTGGGTTCGTATAATTCATCTTGTCGAAGTACTTTGTCTCGAGATGGTACCGAGAGTCTGGTGATGGACCTGGAAGGTGGTCATAGGTAGTCCGTAATAAAATGACACAATCCCATCGAGTTTGGGCTCGTATCATTCGTCTTGACAAGTACTGTAGTCCTAAATGGTAACCAGGTTCTGATGATGGAGCTGGAAGGTGGCCATAGGAACTCCGTTATAAAACGACATAACCCCATCGAGTTTGGGTTCGTATAATTCATCTTGTCGAAGTACTTTGTCTCGAGATGGTACCGAGAGTCTGGTGATGGACCTGGAAGGTGGTCATAGGTAGTCCGTAATAAAATGACACAATCCCATCGAGTTTGGACTCGTATGATTCGTCTTGACAAGTACTGTAGTCCTAAATGGTAACCAGGTTCTGATGATGGAGCTGGAAGGTGGCCATAGGAACTCCGTTATAAAACGACATAACCCCATCGAGTTTGGGTTCGTATAATTCATCTTGTCGAAGTACTTTGTCTCGAGATGGTACCGAGAGTCTGGTGATGGACCTGGAAGGTGGTCATAGGTAGTCCGTAATAAAATGACACAATCCCATCGAGTTTGGACTCGTATGATTCGTCTTGACAAGTACTGTAGTCCTAAATGGTAACCAGGTTCTGATGATGGAGCTGGAAGGTGGCCATAGGAACTCCGTTATAAAACGACATAACCCCATCGAGTTTGGGTTCGTATAATTCATCTTATCGAGTACTTTATCTCTAGATGGTACCCAGGGTCTGGTGATGGAGCTGGAGCTGGAAGGTGGTCACAGGTAGCCCGTAATAAAATGACACAATCCCATCGAGTTTGGGCTCGTATGATTTGTCTTGACGAGTACTTTAGTCCTAAATGGTAACCCGGGTCTGATGATGGAGCTGGAAGGTGGCCATAGAAACTCCGTTATAAAACGACAAAACCTCATCGAGTTTGGGCTCGTATGATTCGTCTTGACGAGTACTTTAACTAACTTCTAGTTACAATGTAAAAATTAATTCATGACAAGAATTTGTGTGGTATACTACAACTAAAAAGGGTAAAATAAAACTTTCTGCGAAAACAGTACCGACTTCGTCGGTGTCTTTGTTTGTAAAATTGACTTTTTTGCCACCAACTTCCGAAAGCCAAGTTATTTTAGACTTGTATAGTGTTTTTTGGAAGTCGGTTTTGTTTTTTTTTATTTATTATACTGTGTGTTTGATGGTTGTTTTAAAAACTTTAAATTGTTATATATGCTAAACCGTTATTTAAAATGAAAAATGATGAAAAGAACCTTAAAATCATTTTTAAATACCTATTCAACGATACCCACTTGACGTAGTTCGTAGAGTTTTTCTTTTTTCATTTTGACAATATGGCGTCTGGTGGTCGCTGTGGTGAATTTTGATTATTGTCTTTAATGACACTCGCAAGGTGACGACAAATACAAACACGTTTGATCTCTACAACGCCACATAGAAACAAACATACATAGACTGAAAAACACATTACCCTCCCTCAGTACGGGTAAAAAGAACTCCTATCAGGATATTCCACCGGCAAAAGCAACAAACATCGGCGTCGATCACGCGACATCCGACAGGCAACAGATAAACACTCACACGACACTCGTACAAATGACTCAACCAATCAGTCAAGTGTTGATCATCAACTCCCCCTCCGTCCTCTCCCCCTGCCCTCGCACCCCCTGCTCACTCGACACGTGCGTGATGCCATGAGCCACACACGACTCGCGGCAATCATCTTGGCAACGCTAATCTAATGGCAGACGTTCTCAAATAAATGTTCAGCAATTTATATTGTTTACTTTCTGCACATCTGTGCTGCAAGGTTGCAGCTGTGACAGGTCTTCCTGTACACTAGCGCCATCTGTGGCGAGTGTCCCTTGAGTCATCACACCCAATAAACAAGAAAGCGGCTTCTGCGTCACCCGCACCAGAACAAGCGCTCCCCGCGCCCCCGCAGCCCGCAGCGCCGACAGGGCAGCGATAGCATTAGTAGGGTCTATTATATAGAGCGCGGCAATGTATAACGACACTAACTTGGGTGGCGTGGCGGTAACGTAGCGTGGCGTGATGGTGGCGTGACGCAGTTCGCACAGTTTCAAACGTTCGTCGTTGATTAAAAAACTTCATCAACGCATCTCTTTTTAGTTTCCTACGGAGGACGCCTTCTTCCGCTAAACTTTGCCAATAAAAACTTGCTCCGAGTGCTTTGTGGAGCGCTCTCACGCTCGTCACTAACACACACTCACTCGCGCACGCGTCGCGCCCTTTGACACCTGCAGGCAGCAAACACCGAGCGCACCGAGCACGCCGAGCACGCCGAGCACACTCACCCTTCTATGTCTCTTCTTATTAATATTATAATGTTACCTTTTACAGTTTTTACACTATTCTCACAGTGATTTTATGTACTGATAGGTACATAGCTCTGTGTAAGTGAATGACGGAGCGTCCACGAACAAAGACGTTTTAAATAAATTTAGATCAAGAGAGAGAGCCTCGTCATAATTGTGATCCCGCGGGATCCGCATGAAAGCCACGAGAACCTAATGACCCGGCGCGAGTCGCCTCCACCGCCCGCGCCGGCGCGGCCTCCGCTGACGAGCCGGCTTGAGCCATCACAATGGATTCTCTTTCACAGCAACTGTATACTCTGATTGTAATAATAAATAATAATAATAAATATTGCTACACATCACACATAGCGCCATCTAGGTGCCACACTAAGCAACCAGGCTTGTGTCGTGGACATCAGATAGTTGATAATACTACATAGATACTTTTTGTTTGTAAATACATATCCATGACTCGAAAACAAATGTCCATGCTCATCACACAAACACTTGCTCCTACCGAGATTCGAAGCCGGGTCTCTAAGAACGTAAGGCAGCCTCACTACCGCTGCGCCATTCGGGTCGCCGAAATGTAATATAATAATAATGATGTAACACAATACATGAGACCTGTGTGAGTCGAACGCGAGCTCAGTATTCGGCGCTCATCACATGCGCGACACTGATCTAGTCTGTGATCAAATGCGTTGAAATGTTAACTAATAACCAAACGTAATTATAATAAGTAAGCAAGTTGCATCATTCTATAACATTACATTCATATATCAAGTAGTATGCACTGTACATACTAGTGGAGGACGACCGGCGACCGGTCGCGGCACACGTCCACCCTGTTCAGAATATTACTTATATTATTATGAAATCTACGTCCGGCGAGTTATTATGCTAATGCGAGTGGATAGTGAACAGAAGTCCCGTCGAGCCCTTTTGTGAGCAGAACAAATTGTTTTATATTCCGTGGAAATTGGCGTCGAGAAGGCTCTGTGGTGGTGGCTCAGCGGTGGAGTGAGTGTGATAGTGCACCCCCTGGCAGGGGGCGCTGGCTCCGCGGCGGCGGATACTGACTGTGAACTCACTGATGACAGTTTTATGAACTCGGCATTTACATTTAAATTGAAAGTTAGGATTTCGACGAGCCGAGACTGAAAAAATCTTTTGTTCTAGACAGTACATACTCGTGGGTAAGTAGCACAGAGCACCACTCGACGGAACGAGGCGGGCCTCTGTCGAACACACGATGTTATCTGAACTATTGTCTGCTGGCTTATATATGATACTGAACTAGGCATTTCTGAGTAGGCAAAGGAAACTGCGCAGTCGCACCTGTGCCGCTAGTGCCTACTTAACTACACGCTAAACACATAAGGCACATGAAACTGTAACATACACAAGTTGTCAATGCTCCGTTGCCTTTCGCGAGATACAAGTAGTACGTAGGAGGAAGTCGTCGGTGTAGCGTCCGCGGAGTCCGCGTCGGTCTCTAGTCACCGCTTCATGCGTAGAGAGGTCTCTCTCAGATGTCGCCTCAACGCCATTTAATTTTGTTTCGGACCTCTGACGCCCAGAATTACAGCGCCCAAAAGGACGCCATTTGTAGTCATCACCCACATTATCAAATTTTGATCAGGCAACATCTCACACATAACCAATAACATAAAGTTATATTAACCTCCAAATTGGAAAAACGTGCATTATAACTTCATCGTCTGTAGCCACTAGATCGGAAAATTCATCAGAAAATAGAATGTTCCCATCTGCGTCCGATTCCAGACGCCCCTTCCCCATTTGCAGCAGCTTATTCGCAAAGACACCTGATTCGTGGTCGTTATAGTTGGATGTGCATTTGCACGTAAGATGGAGCATTTCGGTACAGGACTAAAGTGGCGCCTGACACCTTGAAACATGCGTTTATTTCAGCCGCCGGTGTGCTCCTCTTAATAACTGGCAGTGTCTGTCTAAAACGACGACGCCGCCCATCAGCGCCTGGTTGCCGCGGATGTCCTGTAAGCTGCGGTTCAACGCCTCTAATACATGCTTGTGCAACATTGTGCACTCGTCCCATACTATTAACTTGCGCTGCTGCAAAAGGACTCCACAGCTGCTGTTTTTGGTGATGTAGCATGTGGGGGATTTCTTCGCTTGCAAAATTCAGCGGCAATTTGAAAACGGAATGTGCAGTCCGGCCACCGTTAAGCAAAAGTTGCAGCAATGCCCGAGGAAGCCACAGCTACGAGTATATGACCGCACGGTCGGCGCAGTGGCTGAGTGAATGGTTGCTGCGCTGCGTGTATCGGTTCGATTCCCGCACGGAATAAATTTACAACATCGTAGTTTTATCAATTGTTAATTTTGCTTTTATTTTAACCACTATGCACGACAGAATTTTGACACATGACACATCAGCTGAATCGGCGCGGCGGGGATCATCCCGCGCATTGTCATGAAACTCGAGAATTTTCGTGAACTTTCAGCATTCGATTTTATAATAAAAAATATGTCGCGGCAGCTGTTTCATACGTTAAATTTGTGGTTAATATCTCCAAAAACGTGTTCATGTCGGTAAAACGGCGTCAGTCTATTGCAAAATATGTGTAAATTACATACCACTACACCCTTTCAAAAATAGGTAACTTAGATGCGCCGGAAATAATGTACGTGGACAAGTTTTTCGTTTGCTAAAAAACTCGAAAGGGCAAAATAAAGACCGTAACGTTCTATCTGCGTTCTTAGTTTTACCATAATTCATACAAAATTTCATAAAAAACACGATCAAAGTCTTGACAAATATTACTAAAAACTCTTAGTGCTGACCGTAAACCCAAGATTCATCATTCGATTATAAAATTGAAGTCAGCCTAATCGATTACTCGCAATGAAATCAAGTTTGGAAAAAAAAAAGTTGAAACGGAATAAAAACTCCTTGGTATAATTTCAAATAATTATTTCATTTTAAAATTAACATTTATGCTATCTTTTAGAATAATCTTATTTAGTAATTATTCGATGCTTTTGGCTGATATCAAGAGAAGGAGAATAAATCTCCTCTCCTCCTCCTCTAATCTATACTAATATTTTAAAGAGGTAAAGTTTGTGAGTTTGTGAGGTTATAGGGGGTAAACTCTGGATCTAATGAACCGATTTTGAAAATTCTTTCACTAATAGGAAGCTACATTATCCCCGAGTGCCTTAGGCCATTTACAACGTGCCCGAGCGATAATTTCCGACCAAAACGCTAGCGAAACCGCGAGCAACAGCTAGTAAATGATAAGAAAAACAGAAATGTGAAATCTCAAAAAAAAACTTGCTTCAAGTAAACATTCTGATGACATTAATTTATCTTTCTTTTAAAAACTTATAGATAGTCTCCTAACTTTCCGTTGAACTAGCAGCGCGAGATTTGGCAAGAAATAAAGTCTCACAGTTCAAGCAAATAAAGAATCTGAAAATAGATTGATTTTCAATTGTAGGTACGTACGCACGGTCGCATTATTTTTGTTTCAAAATTCAAATTAGGAATGCACTCGCATTTCACATTTAAAAAGTATTTATTAATTTAGTATTATTATTTATTGTGAATTTTGTTTTGTAATATCTGAAGGTTGGATATAGAATCTTAGTAGGTGTGACTGTTCCTAAAATACCCTAGGCTGATAAAATTTTCGTTTTTCCTAAATCATATTTATATTAGTATTATTGTCGGTTTCCCCCGAAGGGGAAAGGGCCGCGCCCCGCCATTACCGCACGGCACCTGTAAGGTTCGTCCCTGACTGAGGACTGAATTCCCAATTTGGGGCTGCCCTGTCCCGTCCTTGGAGGCTAAGGGACAGGGATGGGATACAAGGTAAAATTAATATTGGGAATTCACAGTTAGACATATACATGAATAATATAAAATCCTATGAAGCTAAACATCAATAAGGTATGAAGCTAATAAGACAAGAGGGCGCAAAGATATGATGTATGGTAAAAAGGTTGATAAGGGAAACGTTACGCTTGTGCTTAAGAAATTAATCATTTAGAGTTACGTTAACTTTATTATTTATATGTACTACGAACCCATATCTATGGCATGTAAACGGTTACAATAACTGCCCCAGTACGTGACTGCTAGACCTAAGCGCATAGGCCCACTAAGGACACTGCTACGAATTCTAACAGACCACGCTCCCTAAGCATTATCTCCATGTCTTTCTCAATCCTAAGACAGAGTTCTGAGAAGTCCTGCTGCCATTGAGGAAGGCATGTTTTAGTAGTTCTTCCTACACGCGAATTCATGTTAGTAACACCCTTACGGCAATCTACACCTTGACTATGATAATACACAACTTGCACAAGCGCACCGTAGATTCAGTCCTTAGCAGAACATATTGCGTTTGTTTTTGGTGGACGCCGGAGTGGTAATATATTATCGTCACCTCTCCACATTTTTTTACTCTACCCCTTGTCGTGGTTGCGTGTCTCGTTAATTATTGTCGATTCAGCAATAGGCCTATCAGTGGCCGGGATGACTTTTAACGCTACAAACAGCCGGGTTTGACTTTTAGTCCCTAGCGTTCCTTAGAACGGAGTTATCAATTCAGTGCGAGATATTTCAGGGTGCCTACCCCTCTCCCGAAATGTGCGCCAACAATGCCTACGCAATGTTTCTGAGCTGGACCTTTTAGGAAGCAATATTCATCAGCAGCGTTTGGCTAATTTGTACCATAAGTACAAGTCGGTGATATAAATATTACTGAACAATGTAATTTGTTTCATCAAACTGAATACGGTGTTGCCTTCACCGCTGACTAGACTAGACAATATAGATTTTTCTAGTCGAAATGTGATTATTACGATTCTGCCTTCCATTTGTGGTGCGTCAGTATATAAAGTCAACATTCGTCAATAGTCTGGTGTATTAGTGTACAGTGTACATGTCGTATGCATGAAATGTGTGAATAGTGTAGCAAAAGGCGTACCTCGCTCCCTATAACCAAACGCAGATGACGGATATTTGCCGAGGTGCGGATTAGGAGGTGGACACATAACACATGGGATAATAATATACATTATGATGATACAAAGCGGCTGCTCCGTCATGCTGTAATAAATGATTATTAACAGCTCCTCTGCGCTACCGCCAAACTGTTACTTAAGCTAGGAGTTCATTACAGTTAACACTTACCACGTGTTCGTTGAAAATAGAGAAGTCTACAACTCACTTGCAGAGTACTGCACACTTTACCAGATTCGCCTCCGCCTCAGCTCGTCTCCTTCCACTTCTCGACACTTACTTCAACTAGACTTATTACTACTTATATTTAACTTATAATATAATTCGCTCTTTGCTTCGCTTGTGCATCTTTGTACCAAAACTACGCTAATTGCACTAGTCTAACCTAGGACGTCCTTGACGTGTTAGACTCACTACCCTGACTAAACTCCACTCGCCTCAACGTCCGGACCCTTTTTTTTTTTTTTTTTACCGATGGGGAATCATCAAATAACCCCTCCCGCTCTGGGCTGAGCAGGAGGGAGTGTCAGACTTCTACTGACTAAAACCCATCCATGTTCCTTCCTTTGCCCTTTGTGTTCCAGGGCCGCGGTATCTCTTTCGAACAGTCCCGCAACCCTGGCAGGCGTCGGCCCTTACGGACCCCTTCTTGTTTGCTGACTCTCTTTGAGGCGCGCATGGAACACGAACGCGCCGTCGACACGGCCTGTCGTCATAAGACGGACGGACGGCGAGCTAGCCCATAGCTCACCGTCCACAGGCCCGCGTCTACGGTGGCCGGGGGCCACCACGTGGCCCCCGACGCCCGGTGCGTCTCCCGCGGCGGCTGGGACGTGAGGTTCTCTCCCTCTCACGTCCCGCCACCTCCTTCGCTAGCATGACTGCTTCGCAGAAGGAGGTGACGGCGTCCCATTCCGTCTCGCTCCGGACCATGGATTGAACCAGGGCCGGACGCGAGAGGTCGCCGCCGCCGATCGCCGCTACCAGGACACAGCGTTGCTCCGCCCAAGCGGAGCAGACCTGCACAGTGTGCTCCACCGTGTCCTCCGGTCGATCCTCGCAGTGGTGACACCCGGGCGTTTCCTCCCGCCCGATTAGGTGCAGGAACCTCCCGAAACAATCATGTCCGGTGAGGACCTGCGTCAGGCGGAAGGTGAGGGCGCCGTGGCGCCTCTCCAGCCACTCCTCAAAGAGGGGACTTACCGCCATTATAGTGGCGTGCCCTGCACGGGGTTGCGACAGTCGCTCTCTCCATGTCACCATGAGATCACGCCGGAAGTCTGTCCGCTGAGCGACAATTTGCCGCGGCAGCGGAGTTTCCCCCCGGCGTAGTGCCTCCACGCGCCACTCGTGCAGGCGCGCGAGGACTATCGCCTCCAGATCCCATGGCGGCAATCCGGCAAGGAGGCTCGCCGCCTCGCCGGAGATCGTGCGGTACCCCCGGATTAGCCTTACGGCTACCACCCTTTGGGGCGCGTTCAGATAGTGGGCGGCTCGCCGCCTCAAAGAACGCGCCCACACCGGGGCCCCGTAAAGGGCCATGGTCCGCACGACCCCCGCGTAGAGCCTCCGGCAGGAGGCGTTTGGACCCCCCAGGTTGGGCAAGAGCCGCTTGAAGGCAGCCCCGGCCCGTTCCAGTTTGGGGGCCAAACGTCGGAAATGCTCCACGAAGTTCCACCGGCTGTCGAGGACGAGACCTAGGTACTTCAACGTCGGCTCGACGCCGATGGGAACCCCTCCCACCGTGAGCATGGATCCCGACGGAGGCCCATGAAAGCACATGGCCTCGGACTTGTGCAATGCCACCTCGAGACCCAATTGCCGGATCCTCTCCGCGACTAATGCAACCCCGCGAGTCATCAGCTCGGCCGCCGCCTCGTGCGACCTCCCCTGCGCCAGCACCAGCGTGTCGTCAGCGTAGCAAACTACGCTGACGCCGTCAGGGAGGTCGGCGCGCAGCACCCAGTCGTAACCGATGTTCCACAAGGGCGGCCCCAGAACCGATCCCTGTGGAACACCGCACGACATCTCTCGCCGGTTCCACTCTCCGCTGCAACCAGGGTAGATGACGTACCTGTCCGTCAGATAGTCCCCGACCACACGACGAAGGTAGGTCGGCACCCGGTGATACCGGAGTGCCTCCCTAATGCAGCTCCAGGGCATGGAGTTGAAGGCGTTGGCGATGTCGAGAGACACCGCCAAGACCACCCCACCCCGGGACACCGCATCCCCCGTCGTGAGGGCTCTCACGCGCATGATGGCGTCCACCGTCGAGCGCCCCCTGCGGAAACCGAACTGGTGTTCCGCAAGATCCGGCCCAATCCCCGCCAGGTGCCCGGCGAGGCGGTTGGCAATAACTCTTTCGAAGAGTTTGCCCACCTCGTCGAGCAACACAATGGGCCGGTATGCGGACGGAGAGTCCGCAGGGCGCCCCGGCTTCCGGATGAGGACCAGCTTCCCCGTCTTCCAACGAAGCGGGAACTGGCCTCTCTCCAAGCATGCGCTTAGGAGCCCCTCCAGTCGGGGCCCGAGAGCCTGCAAGGCCAGGACCCAGGCTTTGCCAGGTAAGCCGTCGGGTCCTGGGGCGGCAGTTTTGGCCTTAAGCCTGCCTACCGCCACTCTCAGGTCTTCCCCAGTCACCTCTGGAATGTCGTCATCGTCCTCAGTGTGGTCCGCTTCCGGCACCGCAATTGGCGGAGCCATGGCCGGGGGAGTATGTTCCCCTCGCGAAGGGAACAGAGCACTCACCACGTCCTCCACGAGCTCAGGCCGGAGACTCTGCGTCAGCGGAGGGACCCTGGTGCGGAGTTTATCCCGCACCATCTTATAAGGGCGCCCCCACGGATCTCTGTCGAGAGTCTCCAGCATCTCCTCGCGGGCCACGTCCTTGGCCCGCAGGACAGCCTCTTGGAGGGCGGTCTTCGCCACTCTGTATCCCTCATACAGCTCCGCCTCAATGGCTGCCGCATTCGGAGGGCGAATGCGGAGCCTGCGATGCCTGGCGTACAGGTGTCGTGCGGCGACGCACGCCTCGCGCAGAGACGTCAGCTCTCGCGACCACCAGTACACCTGACGCTGGGCGCTTTCAGACCGAACCCGGGGCATTGCCACGTCACATATATCGGACATGGCCTCCTGGAACCAACCCGCCTCATTGTTCACGTCGGCAGGCCTGACCGGTGATGTCACCCAGTGTAGTGTGTGTAAGACATCCTCCCTATATAAATGTAACTTAGTATGTAAGTAGTGCAGTAAAGGTTAGTACTTCGAGAAAGACACTTCTTTTATTTGTTCCCCCCAAAACCAAACAGTACATGGCGACCCTGCCTGTAACTGGCGCTGGATCAACCGCGACCACCTACCGCGATTTACTCGGAATTATAAAACAATAGCAGTGACAATGTGTGCTAAAGACATTACTTCTACTTACGGACAAACGGACGACTTTTTGTGAAATATGTGTCAGTCAACGCAAAATAAGGAGGAGGTTTTTCTAAACCAAAATGCAGCTGGAGCTAATAATGGCAAAGCAAACCAAGACCTTGGCTGGCATCTGGGAGTGAATAGCCTGATTCTGTCCATTTTGGCTGTAATGGGACTGATTGTTTTTTATACATGGCGTATAAGTTTTACGAGCAATGCCATAAACGGTGGATAAGGCAAGAAGTGTTCCACGCTACGTTCCAGAGCTTCCGAGCTTCATCGAGACGCAGGACATCTGCACCGATTGCTGCTGAGCGTGTGAGCGCAGCAGAACCTTCAGGAAAGTGAGCGCGATAAAGTGACGACAAGTGCGCGTATCAATGTTAAAGTGCGATAGTGCGTCAAATGTTTGGTGTGACCTCTCCATACTAGGTCAAAATTAAGGGCTTTTTATTTACTTATAATTTTCTTATATTATTATTATCTCGAAGACCCAATGTTCTTAGATGTTTAAAGCACGTGTATGACAACCTTGAATTATTTTTAATATTATAGTATGTCGGTACCTATCTTCTGGTAATTTAATATAAAAATGTGTTATGGCTGATGAGATTAATAATATTTTAACACAAATTAAAGTATATCCAAGAATATCTTACAAAGTTGGGACCAGCCAGGAGATCGGTACAAGATTTAAGTGGTAAATATAAACATGCTAACGAATTATATGATAAGTTTAATGATATTTGCACGATCATAGAGGATAAGGTATCAAGTGGAGAAATTAAAACATCAGATTATACAATTTTAGAAAATTTATATGAAAAGGTAAAATCAACTTTTCATAAAATAAAGTCACTTTGCTCTGTTGTGGAATCGGAAAGCATCAACTCCAACATGGAAAAATTTAACTTGAAAACGGCAATTTCTTTGCTACCCGTTATGACTGGTGACGAAAATGTTACCAAACAATTGATAGCAAACGTCGAAATGTACGAAGCTATGTTAGATGACACGGACAAAAAATCCTTAATTTGCTTTATCTTAAAATCACGATTGTCAGAAAATGCAAAATTGCGTATGTCTCAAAGTTATTCTTCAATTGCAGAATTAATAAGGGATATGAAATGTTTTCTACTGTCGAAAAAGTCTGATACGGCAATCCAAAGTCAATTGCAGCGCGCAAAACAAGGTGGAAAGACTATAGAAGATTTAGGTAAGGATATCGAGACTATGTTTGTTGACTTGACCATTTCACAGGCCGACGGGGATTCTCAGAAATATGAAATTTTAAAATCAATTAACGAGAAAAATGCGATTAAAAGATTTTCTGACGGCCTCAGAAATAGTCGTGTTAGTACTATTGTAGCGGCGCGCAATTATTGCACGTTGAAAGATGCTATCAGGGGAGCAATGGACGAAGAGCTGTCGTGGCAACCTGAAAGTTCAATCATGAATTACGGGCACGCAAGAGGTAAGTTCAATAACTTTTACAATCGTGGATATGGTCATCAGAAAAGATCAAACTACATGAGGAGGCCTATGGCGCAGCCGATACGTGGTAGAGGTGCACGTACGGAAAATAATTATAATAATTATTCAAACTATCATACGAATAACAGAGGTAAGTCTAATTACTACAATCGTGGTAGCCGCGGATACCAAAATACATATTATACTCCAGGAAATAGATTCCAAAATAATAGAAATAGCAATAACCAAGTCAATATGGCTCGTCCGACATCTGAAAATTCACAGGAAAATCAGCAGAAAAGTTCAGAAAAAATAGAGTCAGTGCATAGTTTTTTTCGTGCATAATAAATCAAACACAACATGTGACAGCATAAATTCGGTTCCCATGAGAGTATTCGGCGTTACCCAGAATTGGTTAGTTGACACCGGTGCTTCATTGTCCGCCGTGAAGTACGAGAAAATAGTTTCGCAAGACATTCCATTTCATTTAGAGAGAATTTGTGTCAGAGGTATTGGTGGGAACATTTATACTGATGGTTACGTTTATTTAAACTTACAAGTAAATAATACCGAACTGACTCATAAGTTTTACGTATTTAAAAATTTACCATGTCGAACAGATGGAATCTTGGGTCAGGACTTTTTAACAAAATTCAATTGCATATTGAACTTCGAATTAAATACTTTATCTATTCAAACAACTATAGGAACTATTGTTTTAGACTTAAGAATGGGCAATATAGGTTTTAATAACTATATGGTAGTACCACCACGGTGTGAAACGTTACATTACGTTGATACAAATATAGATCAAGATTGTGTAATATTTCCGCAAGAACTTTGTGATGGAATTTATTTAGCGAGCGCGATAGTTTCTCCGAAGTCAGGAAAAATACCTATAAAGATTTTAAACACCAGAGACAATTCAGTGAAACTGAGTTATTTCACACCAAAACTACAATTACTTAAATAATCTGTATTATTTAAGTAATTATAGTTTATGTAGTTTTGAAACGAATACAGTTAATGCAGATAGAGTGAAAAAGTTATTTACACTGTTGCATTTGGATCATTTAAACACGGAAGAGAGAATATCAATTGAGAATATTAGTGCGAAATATGCAGATGTTTTTTATATGGATGCAGATAAGTTAGGGGTAACTAATATTTATCAACAAACTATACAATTGAAAGACAATGCTGTACCTGTTTATATTAAACCGTATAGGATACCTAAATCGCTAAAACCAGAAATGGATAGGCAAATTGGTAAGATGTTGGAAGAAGATATCATAGAAGAATCCCAGAGTGAATGGTCTAGCCAAATACTTCTCGTACCAAAAAAAAATGACAATTCAGACGAGAAGAAATGGCGTGTTGTAATAGACTACCGAAAGTTGAATGAAGTAGTGAAGGACGACAAATTTCCTTTGCCTAATATAAACGACATATTAGATTCACTGTCTGGTTCCGTCTATTTTAGTCATCTGGATTTAACACAGTCATATTATCAACTAGAACTTTGTCCAGAAAGTCGAAAATATACAGCTTTCACCACAAACAAGCAATATCAATTAAAAAGACTGCCAATGGGTTTAAAAATTAGTCCAAGTGCGTTTAGCAGAGCTATGACAGTAGCTATGTCTGGATTAAATTATGACAAGTGTCTTATTTATTTAGATGATCTAGTTTGCTTCGGTCATAATATTAATCAACATAATAAGAATTTAATCGATATTTTGGAAAGATTGCGAGAAGTCAACCACAAAGTTAACCCGCTTAAGTGTAAGTTTTTGAAAAAGGAATTATTGTACTTAGGACATGTGGTTTCGGATAAAGGCGTCAGCCCAGACCCGCAAAAAACCAAAGTCATTCAAAATTATCCAAGGCCATGCAATAGTGATGAAATCAAAAGATTTGTAGCATTTGCCAATTATTATCGAAAATTTATTCCAAAATTTGCCGAAATTACTATCCCATTAAATATATTGTGTCGTAAAGGCATTCAATTTCAATGGACCGAAGAATGTGAGAACTCATTTTTACATCTTAAACAATCTCTCATGTCGCCACCAATATTGCAATACCCCGATTTTTCGAAGGACAATGAATTTATTTTACATACGGACGCATCTGGCGTTGCAATTGGTTCAATCCTATGTAATAAAAACGATTTACCGATAGCGTATGCAAGTCGCACATTAAATAAATCGGAAGTCAATTATCCAACGATAGAAAAAGAGTTGTTAGCAATAGTGTGGTCAGTGCGCTACTTTCGACCATATTTATATGGTAAAACATTTACTATTAAAACAGATCACAGGCCATTGGTATATTTATTTAAGATCAAGAGTCCAAGTACTCGTTTAATAAAATTTAGGCTAAGTTTAGAGGAATATGACTTTAAGATTGAGTATGTGAAAGGGGCGAATAATGTGGCTGCAGACGCATTATCTCGCATAGTAATGACATCGGATGAATTAAAAGAGATGAATAGACATTCAATCAACGTTATGACTAGACGAATGAAGAGAATGCAAGATGATGAACCTAGGGACCCTGATTCGGTTGATAACAATTCTACAGATAATAAGGCTGATCACCCGAAGATCGTGGAAATGCTTAAAAAACCGAAAACAGGAGTCGAATTGAGATACGGGACTTTTAACAATAAAAATCGTGACGAGATAAGTGAACAATATAACACGTTCTCATATTTACCTTCAAGGTACGTCATTTACACTGATATCGATACTCGATCATGTACTGCGCGAGCCGCGTTCGTGAGGGGTCTAGAATCATTTTGTAATAAAAAGAATATTCAAGAATTATATATAATGAAAAATAAAAATAACATTAAATTAGTAGAATGGTTAACCAATGATATAAAAAATAATTCAAAGTGGTCCGGACCACGACTTTGTGTTATTAAAGGAGTAAGTAGAATAGATGACGTCGACGACAGGAGAGTCATATTAAATGATTTTCATTTACTGCCCACGAGTGGACATGCAGGCGTTAGGCGCATGCTAAATAATATTAAACGTTACTTCTTCTGGCCAAATATGTGCGAGGATGTTAAGAAGTTCGTTAAGAAATGTGACAGTTGTCAGAAGCAAAAGCACTCTTTACCAACTAAACAGCCTATGGAGATTACATCCACGGCACAAAGTGCTTTTGATAAGGTATATTTAGATATTGTAGGACCATTAGAAAGAGATTATCATAACTTTTCATACATATTAACTATACAGTGTGAAGTGAGTAAGTATGTGGAAGCCTACTCCTTAGAAACTAAAGATAGTAGTAGTGTAGCTAGAGCATTTGTCGAAAATTTTATTCTTAGGTATGGGATTCCGCGCGAAATAGGAAGTGATAGGGGAACAGAGTTTATAACGAGTACAATGACCGAAGTATGTAAATTGTTAGAGATAAAGCATATTTCGTCAACAGCATATCACCATGAATCAATAGGATCCTTAGAAAACACTCATAAATCCCTAAACACATTTTTAAGAATTCAAACTGATAACAATTCCAGGTATTGGAGTAATTGGTTGCAATATTGGTGCTTTTCCTATAACACAACAGTACATAGTGAAACAAAGTACAGTCCTTTTGAACTTGTATTTGGAAAAAGGTGTAATTTACCAAGTAATTTAAATACAAATTATGTAGAACCAATATACAATGCAGATAGTTATCCATTGGAACTAAAATACCGTTTACAAAAATCTCAGTATGATGCAAGACAAAATTTAATAAAAAGTAAAGAACTTAGAAAATGTTATTTTGATAAATATGTAAATCCAATAACTTATACAAAAGGTGAATTAATATTAGTTAAGAATGAGTCAGGTAATAAATTAACAAATCCAGTGTATTCAGGTCCTTATGAAGTTGTACAAGATTTATCACCTAATGTAAAAGTTATGAAAAATGGAAAAGAAGACATAATCCATAAAAACCGAACAAAATTATACAATAAGCCAAATTAATATGTCATAGCCATAAGTTGTTTTACTATTAAGCGCACTATAGAAATGGCTATGTCTAGCCTTTTAATGCACAAATTATATTAAACATTTTTTTTTGTTTTTGTTTTATTAAATAACGGGGGAGGTGTAGTGTGTGTAAGACATCCTCCCTATATAAATGTAACTTAGTATGTAAGTAGTGCAGTAAAGGTTAGTACTTCGAGAAAGACACTTCTTTTATTTGTTCCCCCCAAAACCAAACAGTACACCAGGCCTGCACGATCGAGGCTTCCAGGAGGAGCTCCCGGTCCAGCTGCTTCAGCGCCCATCGCGGACCACTCGGGGTCTGTAGGACCGGCGCGGTTGGGGTCTGGGCGGAGACGTCGAACCGGATATACCGGTGGTCGGAATAGGTCTCCACCCCCTCCATGACGCGCCAGTCAACGACACGCGGTGACAGAGCGGGGCTAGCGAACGTGATGTCCACCACCGACTCGCCCCGCATCCGCACACACGTTGGGACAGAACCCCTATTAAGGACGACCAGGCCTGCCTCCAGAGCCCAGTCTTCCACCATCCTGCCCCGCACGTCTGTGCAACGAGAACCCCAAGCCAAGTTCTTGGCATTGAAGTCCCCGAGCACAAGCACGGGGAGGGAATGGCTTCCGATGACGACACTCAACTCCCTGAGGGAGTTGTGGAACTCGGCGAGAGTTTGGCTCGGGGAGAAGTAGATACCCGCTACAACGATCTCCCCGAACCGTGCTGCTACGCACCCCTGACCCTTCCTGACACTTTCATGGGTCGGACGTCCGGACCCTTCCGCGATCTTAAACCAACTGTCCTCGTTCACCACTTCACCACCCTTCCTCCGGGCTCCGCTTCTCTAAAAACACGACGCATTTCTTCCCAGAAATAGTTTAATGGTCTTTTTTGTAAAATGTCTCAATTGTTTTAAGTATCCCTTAGGATGCTTTGACCGTGGTATATTGCAACCAGATGTTGTTCGGCTATTGTGAGCTGCGCGTAGAAATTGGGTCTTTTAACGTTTTCTTAAGAGTTTCTTAAAATATTACATTTGGGCTGTCAGCCGACTATAGGATTTATGCGTTCCCAAGAAATCCAATATTGTTTTACAATTCATTACGATAACTTGTCAAGTTGTAAAGTCATAAGATAGAGGTTTAATGTTTTGCACGTGGCCGATATCGTGTGGTGGTTTTTGAAATAACATTCAAGACTAAGATATTTGATTAATAAATAGGAGTACGTGACAGACAGTCACATAGGCATAGTAAAAAAAATTGATCAGCCATAGATAAATTACATTTTATTTCTACAAAATTGTGTATCAGTTTGGTAGCGTGTTGTCGTTGGGTTATTATGTTAGGTTAAGACAAACTTTTTTATTTATTTAGCCTCTTATTTCCCACTGCTGAGCAAAGGCTTCCTCCATTCCTTTCCAACTCTGTAGGTGATTTGCCTACTCTGGCCAATCAGCCAAGAACGAGTCCAAATGGTCACGCCAGCGTTTCTTGGGCCTGCCTCGGTGACGACGACCGACAAACTTATTGTCTTCTTTTATTTCGCAATCGGCAATTCATAAGCCGTATCCTAAAGAAACGTAGTTTACTCTTTGAAAGCGGTTCACTGACCACTCTAAAAACTTTTTTTACAACTGAAAAGTTCAGGTTAGCCATGGGGAGGCCTTTGCTCCACAGTGAGAAAGGACAGGCTCATAAAAAAAGTATTTGTAAATGGTGAATACCACAATAACCAATCCAACCTAACACAATAACTTAATAAACCCAATTTTGTACACTAAATAAAATTAATCTTGGGAACCAAATGAATTTTTAGTAAGGCTCCAAGACCCTGGGTATTCTATATCCAACCACAGATAATGTTATGCTTCGTCCAACCGACCAAACAATAGAAAAAAATTTTTTAGTAAGGAATTTAGAAAAAAAAACTTAGTCTTATTTAAAAAAAATGGTTTTGTTGTATTCTGATACCGCATCATTATATTATGCTATTCAGCGTTGAGGAGTGTCCTCAAGAAAAGACAATCCTGGCTGTAGGATCAAATTCGATTGAAATTATGTTTATTTGACGACCCGAATGGCGCAGCGGTTGCGAGGCTGCCTTACGTTCTTAGGGTCCCGGGTTCGAATCCCGGTAGGAGCAAATGTTTGTGTGATGAGCATGGACATTTGTTTCCGAGTCATGGATGTTTATATGTATAATAAGTATGTATTTACAAACAAAAAAGTATCTATGTAGTAGTATCAACTATCTGGTGTCCACGACACAAGCCTCGTTGCTTAGTGTGGCACCTAGATGGCGCTGTGTGTAATGTCCAGCGATATTTATTTTATGTATTTATTTATTTATTCATCCGAATTGAAGGAGTATCTATACAAAGTTTCGTGTCTGGGCTATTAAACATTGAGGAATTCCCTCGTGATAAGACGATTATGGCTGCAGGACGAGGTCATGATAAAAATGATGTTATCCATCAATTTATACTTTAATGTTGTAACCAACAAAACCAATATGGCTGAAAAAAGCTATTTTCGTCAATAATGAAGTTACTGGGCGCAACTTTGGGCTTAATCTAATCGTAAAACACGTTAAAAGTCATTCCTGTAGTCAAAAATCAATTATTACTATTTAATCTAATTTTATTTTGAAAAATGCTTAAAAAATCAATAACTTTGTTATCGTTAGTCAGAAAAATTTGAAAAAAAAATTCCTAAGAATGAACAAATTATATACTGTCTGCTTCTAAACTATAAAATTACAATTTTCTAGATTTACTATTAAAAATATTGATTTATGTGGTTTTAATGGTTTTTTAATTACTACGTTAAAACTTAATAAGCTAAAAATCTGAATTTTTTGGTGTGTTTTCTTCTGATGAGCGCGCAAAAGATAGCAGTTGCAAATTTGAAAAATTCCAGTTTCTTCAAGAGTAATTGTAGTTCAAACTTTGAGTTTACAAATGGTTATAATAACAAAACTTTTTGACTTAAAATTCTAGTACTTGCAGATTTCGTCCCCTCCCAAAGGTTTCTTCCGTGCTGCAAAGTTTCAGGCCTCTACAATGTCTCGTTCAGGTTTTTCAGGCCACGTGGTTTTTGGATTTTCCTGAATAACTCCGAGAATCGTGACTTCAGGAAGATAAAGAGTGGTCCAGAATATAGATGGCGTTTCTTCGCTGTGTTTTCCAAAAGAAAAACGTAGGGTTGTCGATCTTGTTTCACCGCAAATTTGTAAAAACTTCCCAGTTTCAATAACTTAACCTCTAAAACAGAGGGTTTTTCAGAAATTTCACAACACAGCACTGCAATCCGGTTTGTAGTTTCACTTGGTAGTGTTGGGGCAACTTTTTTGCACACACTGACTCTTAATTCGTCAAGATCTGAGCACTTTTGACCACTTTTATGAATTTTTAACTGCGGAGCGGCTTTTAAAACGATCCGACCACCACGGAGGCTGGGGGGGAACTGGGTTAGGTTAGGTTAGGTTAGGTTAGGTTAGGTTTTTTTTTTTTTTTTTTTTTGTTTTGGCAGGAGTGGGAAATCCCCACGGACACCTCGACTGTCTCACTAGTTTGTGAGACAGTCGAGGTAGTGCCGGACTCGAACCGGCTAAAACCCACTCCTGCCCAGCCAGTGTTCCTCTGACATGAGGATCAGAGCCCTTGTTTTCTGGCTTTTTGACTTAGGTCTACTAATAGGCGGCCGCGAAGACCATTTTTATTTAGTTCTATTTCTTTTACGTTTTTGTTTGTTACGTATTTTAACACGCATCTATTTTCTAAATATGTGTAACTACTATTTATATGCAGTATTTTACTACATCTTTTATTTACAGTCTTATTATGATATATTTTACCCTACTATTTATATGTATTATAATATTATACTACTGTTTAATAGATCCTATTAAAATTTATGTCCTTATACTATTAAACATATATTTTTTTTTTTATGAAATACCTTATATTTATGCCCGTATACTAATTATTTGCCTATTTTTATTTGTTTTTCTATTTTATTTTTTCGTTTTTATTTTGTTTTGCGATCTTTTCTTTTTATTTCTACAATATTTAGACTATATACTTAATATATAACTAAATATCATATATGTTTACAGCTAACTTATTTAAATTTTTTACTATTATTATTTGTTTACAAGATTTACGAAATTGGTTTTGGCCTTTAATTGAGTTTCGATGATTTTTTGTAACCAGTTCGGAACAACTTTGCGGTTGCGCCAGGGCTGACTCCCGATTCAGCATAACTGAAGGCACTTTCTCACAAAAGTGACTCCAGTTAACATTCCTCACAGAGCCAACCCCAGTGGTTCGCTCCATGCTTCTTTTTTCTGGTTGTCTCGAATTCGTACTCTCTGTGTACTCGGAAGTGGGCGCACCGACAACTTTAGCAGTATGCTATTGCTGCTCTTGCGAATGCGTCCCACTTCCGTCTTACTGGGCATTCGGAACTGAACGCATTGTGTGAGTGTTCCCCCTGCTTGGCCCTGGTGCAGTTTACGCACACCGCTGCTTCAAGCACATCGGCTTGTCAGGGCAGTCCATCCTAAGATGTGGACCACCACAATGGCAGCATAAATCGGCCGGCTCCGTGCAGAGACGCTTGCCATGGCCGTATGCCAAGCAGCGGGTGCACTGCACCAGAGGCGTCTGGTCTTCGACGCGCACCCTCTGGAGGTCTATCCTGAGTTTGCCTCCTTCGAGTGCCCTCCTCCAGATCGTGGGGGACACACTCAGCACAATGCTGTTGACGTGGGGGTTTCTCGTCTTTTTGCGATATTTTACTGCTATTCTTTCCTCCCCCTCGCCGAGGTCGTGAAAAATCTCCCGGTTCTGGTTCTTAAGGGCTTTAAGTACATCATCGTCGCTGTGCACTGACAACACGTCCCTAAGAACCAGAAGTGGGTCCCGGTTCGCCACTTCCTCGACGACGAGGTTTCCTCCGGCCACCTTCAGTCGTTCCTTTAATTTAGATCTCTCTTCTCTTGTTTTACACCCCATAATTATCTTCCTGTCTTTTGCTTTTCTGACTTTCTCTATCCGCACCCAGCCTTCCTTCGCGTCCACCGCTTTTCTTACTTTTTCCAGGATTTCGTCCCCCGTATCGATATCTTGTGTCGAGGAGACGACCACGGAGTGCAGCGTCGTTCGCTCCAGGGCCTGAACCCCAGTGTGGCACCTTCTGACGGCCGCTACACTCGCGTAAGTTTTCTCCTCTTCACTTTCCCTGGTAGCCAGACTGTCTCGGATTTTCACCAATTCCTCAGAGTTTGCCTTTATTAGCGAAATGTGCTCTTTCATTGTGTTCACGAGCTCAGTCTGGCTAGCAAGAGACTCGAGATTCGACTGGGAACTGCAAGCAGCAGTGGGCACGGGTTCCGGTATGGCTATGGGTGCGGTAGGAGCTCGGTCTCGCTCCGACTCCTTGACCAGCTCAAAAAGCCTGTTTATGGCCTCGAGCACCGCAGCCTTAATATCTGTCCTGAGGTTGCGAGAGTTGCCCAAATTGAGCTTTGCCTTGTTTAGGCAAGCTCTCGCCTCCGCAGTGCGACTAGGATATCTGGCCTCAGGCTTTTTGAGCGGTTTTGTGGCATCCGCAGCGGCTCGACACGGCCCCGGAGTGGCAGGTCCCCCCTGGGTGGCGGAAGGAGTGTCGTCTCCGAAGGAGATTCTCCTTCTCGCATCAGCAGGCGAAGGTCCCGCTTTGTCCGCCGATCGCGGCGAGCCACTGGAGCCTTGTGCCCTCACGGTGCTGGACGGGGTGCGAAACATTTCTAGTCCTGGGAGTGAGCAGTCAACCGGACCCCTGTAAAGAGGAGGTCAGCTATTTTCACTCGAGAGGACTATCAGAGGTCACTGGCACTTCTGTGTCCCTGTAAAGAGGGGAGCACAGTAAGTAATTAATAAAGTTAAAATGAAGAGATATGTATAGTCGTTTATTAATTGAACGACGTCACGTAAAGTTATTGTATGACTTTGAAGTCCCGGTCAAACTTTAAGAAGCGCTACTTCCCTAAAAACCCTGTAAAAAGGCCTAGCCTTCGTTGAAAGGACTAAAATAAAAAAGAAATAAAAAAAACTATTTTAACGACTGCTCCAGGTCCTCCCTCCTATAGACCAGAGGGCGGGTGGGTGGGCAAATTTTATTTGAGCTAGCCGGGCGTGAGGGGTGTCCAGAGACGCGTCTCCGCGCGGGCTAGCGATCTACGAAATAAAACGGGGTAGGTGCCGAACAAAAATTTGGACTTTTGGTCAAAAAACCAGTTTTTGAAACAAAAAATTTTGGTTTTCAACCCCCAACCTGAAGACCGGCTCACGGAACGCGGACCAGAAAGCAGGGATGAAGGGTGAGTACTATTGAAACTATATTCTAACGTTACTTTTGAAATAGAATTTGGAAAAAGACTAAATTTTGATGATTATGCATGAAAATTTAAAAAAAAATCCAAGGGTTGTAAGGGAAGTTTTTTATACGCGCGTGCAGGTGAGTTCGATATGGTCAAAACGTAGGCGGAGGCCTAGTAAGGTCTAAAAATGCTGAAAACAGCTTCAAAATCGCACGTCAGGAAACGAAGATATCAACGGTTAGGTTAGGTTAGGTTAGGTTTGCCGCATGGGAGGAGCCGCGCCGTGCCCTCATAACAGAAGTCGGAACCGACCTGACGCTGCCGGCCGTTGCTCGTTCGATGGTCGGGAGCGCAGAGTCGTGGGACGCGGTGATCTCCTTCTGTGAAACCGTCATCTCACAGAAGGAGGCTGCGGAAAGGTTGAGGGAAGTCGAAAGCACTCTCCCGACCCGCAGCAGACGTGCCGGGCGTCGGCGGAGGGCTGACAACGCCCTCTTCCAGCCCCCCTAAACGGGTTCAGAGGGACGGCGGACTTGGGGACGTCCGCCGCCCCCCATATAACTGGACCCGAGGCGGTGGCGCGTAGTGTTCCACGCGCGCCCCTACTGAGGTCGCGGGGGGAGTACACCTCACTCCCCTCGCAGAATTGAGGAGGCCCGCGGACGCGGGCTGGCACTAGCCGGGGATCGTGGAAGGCGCACTAGTTCCCATGATCCCCGGTGCAAGTGTGGGAAGGGAACACCGGGGTGGTTTTTAGTCAGTTTGAGTCTGACAGACCCCTCCGCCCGCCCCAGGGCGGGGGACATCCGTGAGGATTTTCCACCCCGAAACCAAAAAAAAAAAAAAAAAAAGGTTAGGTTAGGTTAGGTTAGGTTAGGTTGGGGGACCCCCCACAGAGCTTACGTCCACGTCGTGTCCCCTGGAAACAGCCCAGTTCTGACCACCGTAACGGAGTGGCAGACTGGGTTGGCTAAAGTGCTCTGTGCTCTCGTAGCGAATTTTATTGTATTGCCTTGTGAACTACGAACCTGCGGAGGCTATGCCTAAACCCTCGCGGGACGCCTGCGGGCGCTTTTTAAAACCAAAAGGCCCTTCTCAGGGCCAACCCAAAGGCCCTTCTCAGGGCCAACCAAAAGGCTCTTCTCAGGGCCACAACGACGCTCCGGCGTCAGAGTCTAGCCGCGCGCCGTCTGCGGCTAGTTTCTTCGAAAGGGTTAGCGAGTCGTCTGACAACGACTCGCTAGTTGGTATGTCGGACGCGGACGACGCTCGTTCGCGGAAGCGGGTCCACCGGAGCGGTGGGTCCGAGGGCTCTTCGGCCTCGGGGTCGACGAGGTTGCCGAAGGCTAAAAAGCCGACGGTGGCCGCGGACACCCATGACGTTGGGCTCGCGGAAGCCCATCGCCAATTGGACGTGGCTCGGCGGGCGCAGCTCCAGCAAGAGCTGGAGGAGCGGGTTGCCGCTAAGGAGAAGCGGGCGCACGTCGCCCGGGCCAAGTCCGGGTACGGTGCGTCCCGCGTTCTATACGCGGACCATTCCCTGGCAGAGCTGGAGAGAATGGCGGAGGAGGACGAGGAGGAGATTGTTGAGGTCGCCTCTAAGTCCTCCAACTTGAAAGGGACCTTTCAAAAGGCCCTTAAATGCAGGGCCGCGAGTATGCGCGGTGTCGTCGCGGAGCTTGTGAAGCGGACGACCACCGACGAGACGCGGCAACTGCAGGCGAGGGTAGATCGCCTGCAGTCGGAGGTCAGCCAGCTTCATCTGAAGCTGGCTGAAGCCACGGCCCGGCCACAACAGGCCAAGGCGAGCCCTGCGGCAGAGGGCCCTGCCTCGGCCCGGCCACAACAGGCCAAGGCGAGCCCTGCAGCAGAGGGCCCCTCCTCCAACCTTGAGGATATCATCCGCAAGGTAGTCATGGAGGAGAGGGCCTTCACGAGAGCCTGCCTAGCAGGCATCGAGGACCGGCTCCTGCCGGAGAAACGCCTCCGACCGCCGCTTGCGGCGGATAAGAGGCAAAGCGAGCCGGGGCCGTCCTCCTCCCAGGCGGAAGACGCCCAACTCCCGTCGACCACCCCGTCCAACGAGTGGACGAAAGTGGGCCAAAAGGGGAAGGGCAAAGGGAAGGGGAAAAAGTCGGCGACGGCCGTCCCTGCCGTCCCCGCCACCACCGCTCCCAGCCAGTCGCAGACGACCGGCAAGGGAAAGGGCAGGAGAGGAGGTAAGGGGCAGTTAGTCCCCCCAAAAACCGCAGCCGTCGTGGTGACGCTCACCGCGGAGGCTGCGGGGCGAGGGGAGACCTACGCCTCCATTTTGGTGCGGGCGCGTACTAATGCCGATCCCACTCAACTGGGGATCGGCAGTGTGTCCTGCCGGCGGACCCAAGCCGGGGCTCGCATTTTCGAGTTCCCGGGGGCAGAGGGGAGTGCCCGCGCGGACCTCTTTGCAGCCAAGCTGCAAGAGGTCATCGCGGACTCTGCCAAGGTGGCTCGACCGGTCAAGTCGGCGGCCATTGAAGTGACGGAGTTAGATGACTCCGTCACCAAGGAGGAGGTGGTGGCGGCGGTCGCAGCGGTGGGGGGCTGTGGCGCCGCGGCGGTCCAAGGCCGGGACATAAGGCCCGGCCGCGGCGGTATGGGCACCATTCGCCTCGAGTGCCCAATCGCCGCTGCCAAAGCCGTCCTTGCGAAAGGACGGCTTCAAGTCGGGTTCAGCTCGGGCGCAGTCCGGGCACTCGAGGACCAGCCTCTGCGGTGTTTCCGGTGCTTCGGCATCGGACACACCCGGCCCCTGTGTCCGTCCAAGGTAGACAGGACGGACACATGCTACCGCTGCGGCAAGGAGGGCCACAAAGCCGCCTCCTGCGAGGCCGCCACGCCGCACTGCGCGGTGTGTGCCGCCAGTGGCCGCCGGGCAGGCCACGTAATGAAGGGGAGGAAGTGCAATCCTCCCCCTAAGCGTGGCAAAGCGCAGGCGCTGACCGGGCCTGCCGCTGCTGTAGACACCGTCGTTCCTGCGGCGGCTGCGGAGGAGGGTGCGATGTCCGACTGATGGATAGGGTCGAACATCGCATCCTTCAGACGAACACCAACCACTGCAGGACAGCCCAGGATCTGCTGATGCAGACCATGGCTGAGTGGTTGGTGGACTTGGCGGTGGTCGCCGAGCCTTACTCGGTCCCTGGCCGTTGGCTGGGCGACCGGGACGGCTTGGTGGCGTTGGTGGCGCGGTCTTCCACAGACTCCCCTCCCCTCTCGCTCTTAGAGAGGGGACCGGGATACGTGGCCGCCGCGTGGGGAGAGATGGCGATGGTGGGGGTGTATTTCTCCCCAAACCGCCCTCTCTCGGACTTTGAGGATTTCCTAGAGATCCTCACTGCTCTCGTAGGGAGGGCGGCGCCACGCCAGGTCGTGGTGCTCGGCGACCTGAACGCCAAGTCGGCGGCCTGGGGCAACCCGGCAGGCGGTTGCAACGTCCGGGGACGCGCCGTCGAGTTTTGGGCGGCCTCGTGTGGTGTGTCCCTCCTCAACAGGGGGGCGGTCCACACGTGTGTGCGCCAACAGGGCGGGTCGGTGGTGGACGTCTCGTTTGCCACCCCCGCGCTTGCCGCCCGCGTCGTCAACTGGCGGGTGGAGCTGGTGGAGACCTTGTCGGACCACCGTTATGTGCGGTTCGACATCTCCACACAGCAGAGAGGGGGGACGGCCCGCGCTGGGCAATCTCCCTTCCCGCGGTGGGCACTCACCCGCCTAGACCGGGAGGCAGCCAAGGAGGCCGCCTTTCTCCAGGACTGGCTGTCGCCTCCCCCTGTCGAGGAGGTCCCGGACGTGGACGCCGCAGCGGTCCGGCTCAGGGGATCCTTGACCGAGGTGTGCAACTCCAGCATGCCTCGGTCTCGCCGTCCGCCTCCCCGTCGTGCCGTCTACTGGTGGACGGAGGAGCTGGCGGGACTCCGGGCCACCTGCGTGGCGGCCAGAAGGGCCTACGCGCGGAGTCGACGGCGCAGCGCCCAAAATCGAGTCCGGGCAGAAGAGGACCGCTTGTACGCCTCTTACCGAGAGGCTACAGCGGCCCTCGAGTCTGCAATGGGCGCTGCGCAAGACTCGGCAAGGGCCGAGATGCTGGAGGGTCTCGACAGGGATCCTTATGGGAGACCATACAAGGCGGCGCGGAACCAGCTCCGCCCCTATGGTCCCCCACTGTCGGAGACCCTCGAGCCAGCGTTGCTGGATGGGGTGGTCCAGTCCCTGTTTCCGCGCAGGACCGACTTCGCCCCACCAACGATGGTTCCTCCGCAAGGGGCGGCTTCGCCGGAGGAGGAGGTCCCCCCGGTGACGGCGGCGGAGTTCTACGCGGGGGTACTCAGCCTCCGCGCAAAAAAGACGGCCCCCGGGCCAGACGGCGTCCCCGCGCGGGTGGTGGCGATCGCCGCCACCCAAATGGAGGACAGGTTTCGGGACCTCTTCAGCGCGTGCTTTACGGCTGGGAGGTTCCCGAAACTGTGGAAGGAGGGGCAGTTGTGCCTCCTCCGGAAGGAGGGACGCCCGGTGGACTCCCCCTCGGCATACCGGCCCATCGTTCTGCTCGATGAGGTCGGTAAACTGTTCGAGGGGATTGTCGCCGGGAGGCTGGAAAGCCACTTGCGGGTGGTAGGGCCGGATCTGTCGGACGCCCAATTTGGTTTCCGTCGTGGGCGTTCGACGATCGACGCGCTGGCCCTACTCAAGGGTCAGGTGAAGGAGGCAGTGGAGGCGGGGGACGGAGTGCTGGCGGTATCATTCGACATTGCCAACGCCTTCAACTCCGTCCCCCACTCGACGATATTGGAGGCGCTCCGGTATCACGGAGTGCCCCAATATCTGCGGGACCTCCTGGCCAGCTACTTGGAGGACCGAGAGGTCCTCCTCGTGGACAAGACGGCCACGGTGAGGCGGTACGGCGCAGAGTCCGGTGTTCCGCAGGGGTCGGTGCTGGGGCCCCCCTTGTGGAACATCGGATTCGATTGGCTGTTGCGGGGAGCCCTCCTCCCGGGCACCAGTGTCATTTGCTACGCGGATGACACTCTCCTCACTGCCCGGGGGAGGAGCTTCGGGGATGCGGCCTGTCTGGCCTCGGCTGGTGGATCCTTGGTGGCAGAGAGGATCCGCCGCCTGGGATTGAGGGTGGCGCTGCACAAGACGGAGGCCGTGTTCTTTCGCGGGCCCCGGCAGCGCTGCCCTCCCGACGCCCACATAGTCGTGGAAGGCGTCAGGATAGGGGTCCAGCCCCACATGAAGTATCTGGGCCTGGTGCTGGACGACAGGTGGCGCTTCGGCCCGCATTTCAGCGGGTTGTCGACGCGCCTGTTGAAGGCCGCGGACGCCCTCTCGTGGCTCCTCCCGAACCTGGGGGGGCCCAAGGCGAAATGCCGGCGCCTCTATGCCGGCATCTTGCGGAGCATGGCCCTATATGGGGCCCCCATCTGGGCGGACTCCCTCCATAGGAGGGAGAATGCGACCGCCATCCGCAGGCCCCAGCGGGCCATTGCACAGCGGGTGGCGAGGGCCTACCGCTCAGTGGGATTCTCGGCGGCGTGCGCTCTGGCCGGCACCCCTCCTTGGGAGTTGGAGGCTTGGGTGCTCGCCAGAGTGTACGAATGGACGGCGCGCCGAAAGGCGCTCGGGGAGCGCCCCATGGGCGAAGAGCGGGAGGCCGTGCGGCGAGAGGCGAGGGACGCCATCGTCCTCCATTGGTCGGAGGACCTCGCCAACGCCGCCTTTGGCCGCCGGACGTTGGACGCGCTTGGTCCGGTCCTGCAGGGCTGGCTCGAGCGGTCCCACGGTTTCCTCTCTTTCCGTCTGGTGCAGGTGTTGTCCGGGCATGGCTGTTTCGGATCGCACCTGCATCGGATCGGGAGGGAGGAGACCCCGGCGTGCCACGACTGCGGCGCGCCGGTGGACACGGCGCAGCACACCCTCGAGGTGTGCCCGGCTTGGTCCGAGCTGCGCCGCGGTCTGACCGCGGTGGTCGGACTGGACCTCTCGCTTCCCGGCGTGGTCGACGCCATGCTGGGGAGCGAGGAGGCCTGGTCAGCAGTCGCCTCCTTTTGCGAGGATGTAATGTCGCAAAAGGAGGAGGCGGAGCGCGCGCGGGAGGACGATCCTCTCGCTGCGCCGCTCCGTAGACGAAGGGGTCGGAGAAGGCGTCGTCCTCTCCCTCCATATGGTGACGGGCGGGCGACAGGCGCGGGGGTGCCTTCGCTCGCATTGCACCCGTCACCTTTGTCTGTCATTCCCGACCCCCACACCCGTGAGGGCGTGAGGGGTCCGCCATGAAGGGCAATCGTCGGCGGAGGACTGGACGCAAAGGCTATGCCGGTTTCCCAGTTCCCCGCCACTCGGACGAAGCGGGAATGCCGCTGGGTCGTTTTAGTGGGTATACCGGGTCCGCCCGGGGAGTCCCACATACCCCTTCCATCCCCCGATGGGAGGGTATGCGTAATGCATTTTTTCCCAGCGACAACAAAAAAAAAAAAAAAAAAAAAAAAAAAGGTTAGGTTAGGTTAGGTTAGGTTTTTTTTTTTTTTTTTTTTTTTTTTTTTTTTTTTTTTTGTTTTGGCAGGAGTGGGAAATCCCCACGGACACCTCGACTATCTCACGGTTTTGAGACAGTCGAGGTAGTGTCGGACTCGAACCGACTAAAACCCACTCCTGCCCCGCCAGTGTCCCTCTGACATGATCAGAGACCTTTTGTGCGAGTTTTCCCTCTTGCTTTGCGACTGGCTTGAGAAGAGGCCGAAGAGACCATGCTCTATAATCTATTTAAAATTTAAAATTTTAATCCCATTCATCTATCTACACTATAATTTACTCTTTCAATTTTACGCCGTTGTTTACTTTCCTACCATTTTACCAATTAATTGTGTTTTTCATTTAAATAATGCTAATGTTACCACTTTCAATATTACTATGTAAACTATATAAACTGCTATTAATGTATCTTATCCTTCAACTATATTTACTATTTTATCTTTATATGAAATCCATCGCAACCCTTATGTTTATGCCCTTCGAATAGTTTTCGTTTGAGGCGTTACTTCTTTAGAAAATTCCGTCTAAGTTATTCTTTGTTTTATTTTTATAATATCTACATTATATATTTAATATATAATTAGATATTACATATTTATGATGCATACGCCTAAACAATATATATTGGTGACTGACCGAACGATGTTACAAGCTGACTGCTGAATTTTTTCACCCAGGCTGACACAACCTGATGATTCCACTAGAGTTGACTTAAATTTCAGCATAATTCCAGCCACTTTCTTATGAAAGTGACTCCAATTACAATTCTCCATTAAGCCAACCCCAGTGGTTCGCTCAATGCGTCTGCAATCTGGTTGCGTCAGACTGGTCGTCACTGCGTACTCGGAAGTGGGCGCATCGACAACTTTAGCAATAAGCTATTGATGCTCTTGCGAATGCGTCCCACTTCCTTCGTACCGGGCATTCTTCGCTGAACGCATTGTGCGAGTGTTCCCCCAGCTTGGCTCTAGTGCAGTTCACGCACACCGCTGCTTCGCCTATGAGCTTGTCTGGGCAGTCCACCCTCAAGTGTGGACCGCCGCAGTGGCTACATAGGTCGGCCGGCTCCGTACACAGGCGCTTGCCATGGCCGTACGCTAAGCAGCGGGTACACTGCACCAGAGGCGTCTGATCTTCGACGCGCACTCTCTGGAGGTCAATACGGAGCTTGCCTCCTTCGAGTGCCCTCCTCCAGATTGCTGGGGTGACACTCAGCACAATGCTATTCACGTGTGGGTTACGTGACTTCTTTCGATATTTTATCGATATTTTCTGTTCCTCGTCACCGAGGCCGTGAAAGATCTCCCGGTTCTGGTTCTTAAGGGCTCTCAGCACTTCTTCATCAGTGTGAACTAACAGCACGTCCCTAAGAACCAGAAGCGGGTCCCGATTCTTCACCGCCTCGACGACGAGGTTCTCTCCGGCCGATTCCAGTCGCTTTTTTAGCTTCTCCCTCTCCTCTTTCGTCGCGCACCCCATGATGACCTTCTGGTCCCTGGCCTTTCTGACCCTCTCTACGCGCACCCAGCCCTCCTTCGCGTCCACTGCTTTCCTAACTCTTTCAAGTATTTCGTCCCCCGTATCCATCTCTTGTGTTGAGGAGACAACCACTGAGTGCAGCGTCGTTCGCTCCAGGACCTGTGCCCCGGTGTGGCTTTTACTGACGGCGGCTACACTCGCGTAGGTTGTCTCCCCCACCCCTTCCCTGCTGGCCAGACTGTCTCGGAGTCTGTCGAGTTTCTCGGAGTTGTCTTTTAACTCCGAGATGTGCTCCTTCATGGTCTTCAGGAGCTCAGTCTGGCCAGCAAGAACCTCGATGGAAATGGGTTGGGGACAAAGGTTAGCAGTGGGCGCGAGTTCTGGCACGGTGATGGGTGCGGCAGGGGCCTTGTCTCGCTCCGACTCCTTGACCAGCTCATAAAGCCTGTTTATGGCTTCGAGCACCGCAGTCTTGATCTCCGCCTTGAGGTTGCGAGAGTTGCCCAAATTGAGCTTTGCCTTATTTAGGCAAGCTCTCGCCTCCGCAATGCGACTGCGGTGCTCAGCCTCAGGCTTTATGAGCGATCCTGAAGCGTGGACAGGAACTCGCCGCGTCACCGGAGTAGTAGGGCCCTCTTCGGACGCAAGGGGTGTATCGTCTCCGAATACAATTTTCCTCCTCGCGTCAGAAGGCGAAGGCCCCACCTTCTCCGTCGATCGCGGCGAGCTACTGGAGCTCTGGGTCTTCGCGTTCATAGCCGGGGTGCGGAACATATTAAATGTCTGAGAGCAGATAGAATCAGAACTGACCCCTGTAAAGAGGGGGTCGGGACAACAATATCTGCTCGAGAGGAGAGTGAGCGACACTGGTACTTATGTGACCCTGTAAAGGGGGGAACACAATAAGTAATAAAAAAGATAATCAATTAAAATATAAAAATACAAAATGTCATATAATTATTGTCGCTCATTCACAAACGACTGTCCCAATAAAATTACAAAAATAAAATAAATAAAATTAAAATTACTAAAAATTGTCAGGATCGTTAAAAAGCGAGCCTTCCCTGAAAAACCCTTCAGCAAGTTCTTTAAAAAGCAACAGGATATAAAATAAAAATTTAAAAATTTCGCCGAGAACCCCACGTCTACCTTCCTATAGACCAGAGGGCGGGTGGGTGGGCAAATTTTATTTAATTTTATTTAATTTTAATTTTATTTAATTTTATTTAATTTTATTTAATTTTATTTAATTTTATTTGAGCTAGCCGGGCGTGAGGGGTGTCCAGAGACGCGTCTCCGCGCGGGCTAGCGATCTACGAAATAAAACGGGGCAGGTGCCGAACAAAAATTTGGACTTTTGGTCAAAAAACCAGTTTTTGAAACAAAAAATTTTGGTTTTCAACCCCCAACCTGAAGACCGGCTCACGGAACGCGGACCAGAAAGCAGGGATGAAGGGTGAGTACTATTGAATCTATAATCTAACGTTACTTTTGAAATAGAATTTGGAAAAAGACTAAATTTTGATGATTTTGTATGAAAATTCAAAAAATTTCCAAGGGTTGTAAGGGAAGTTTTTTATACGCGCGTGCAGGTTTGTGCGATATGGTCAAAACATAGGCGGAGGCCTAGTGAGGTCTAAAAATGCTGAAAACAGCTTCAAAATCGCACGTCAGGAAACGAAGATATCAACGTTTCTGTTTAAAACTAACTTCCTTAGGTAGATTTTGGTGTATACAGAGACTAATAGAAAAAACGATTTTTTATAAAAAACAACAAGTTTTATTTGAGCTAGCCGGGCGTGAGGGGTGTCCAGAGACGCGTCTCCGCGCGGGCTAGCGATCTACGAAATAAAACGGGGTAGGTGCCGAACAAAAATTTGGACTTTTGGTCAAAAAACCAGTTTTTGAAACAAAAAATTTTGGTTTTCAACCCCCAACCTGAAGACCGGCTCACGGAACGCGGACCAGAAAGCAGGGATGAAGGGTGAGTACTATTGAATCTATAATCTAACGTTACTTTTGAAATAGAATTTGGAAAAAGACTAAATTTTGATGATTTTGTATGAAAATTCAAAAAAATTCCAAGGGTTGTAAGGGAAGTTTTTTATACGCGCGTGCAGGTTAGTGCGATATGGTCAAAACGTAGGCGGAGGCCTAGTGAGGTCTAAAAATGCTGAAAACAGCTTCAAAATCGCACGTCAGGAAACGAAGATATCGGGTTAGGTTAGGTTAGGTTAGGTTAGGTTAGGTTAGGTTGGGGGGGGGGACCCCCCACAGAGCTTACGTCCACGTCGTGTCCCCTGGAAACAGCCCAGTTCTGACCACCGTAACGGAGTGGCAGACTGGGTTGGCTAAAGTGCTCTGTGCTCTCGTAGCGAATTTTATTGTATTGCCTTGTGAACTACGAACCTGCGGAGGCTATGCCTAAACCCTCGCGGGACGCCTGCGGGCGCTTTTTAAAACCAAAAGGCCCTTCTCAGGGCCAACCCAAAGGCCCTTCTCAGGGCCAACCCAAAGGCCCTTCTCAGGGCCAACCAAAAGGCTCTTCTCAGGGCCACAACGACGCTCCGGCGTCAGAGTCTAGCCGCGCGCCGTCTGCGGCTAGTTTCTTCGAAAGGGTTAGCGAGTCGTCTGACAACGACTCGCTAGTTGGTATGTCGGACGCGGACGACGCTCGTTCGCGGAAGCGGGTCCACCGGAGCGGTGGGTCCGAGGGCTCTTCGGCCTCGGGGTCGACGAGGTTGCCGAAGGCTAAAAAGCCGACGGTGGCCCCGGACACCCATGACGTTGGGCTCGCGGAAGCCCATCGCCAATTGGACGTGGCTCGGCGGGCGCAGCTCCAGCAAGAGCTGGAGGAGCGGGTTGCCGCTAAGGAGAAGCGGGCGCACGTCGCCCGGGCCAAGTCCGGGTACGGTGCGTCCCGCGTTCTATACGCGGACCATTCCCTGGCAGAGCTGGAGAGAATGGCGGAGGAGGACGAGGAGGAGATTGTTGAGGTCGCCTCTAAGTCCTCCAACTTGAAAGGGACCTTTCAAAAGGCCCTTAAATGCAGGGCCGCGAGTATGCGCGGTGTCATCGCGGAGCTTGTGAAGCGGACGACCACCGACGAGACGCGGCAACTGCAGGCGAGGGTAGATCGCCTGCAGTCGGAGGTCAGCCAGCTTCATCTGAAGCTGGCTGAAGCCACGGCCCGGCCACAACAGGCCAAGGCGAGCCCTGCGGCAGAGGGCCCTGCCTCGGCCCGGCCACAACAGGCCAAGGCGAGCCCTGCAGCAGAGGGCCCCTCCTCCAACCTTGAAGATATCATCCGCAAGGTAGTCATGGAGGAGAGGGCCTTCACGAGAGCCTGCCTAGCAGGCATCGAGGACCGGCTCCTGCCGGAGAAACGCCTCCGACCGCCGCTTGCGGCGGATAAGAGGCAAAGCGAGCCGGGGCCGTCCTCCTCCCAGGCGGAAGACGCCCAACTCCCGTCGACCACCCCGTCCAACGAGTGGACGAAAGTGGGCCAAAAGGGGAAGGGCAAAGGGAAGGGGAAAAAGTCGGCGACGGCCGTCCCTGCCGTCCCCACCACCACCGCTCCCAGCCAGTCGCAGACGACCGGCAAGGGAAAGGGCAGGAGAGGAGGAAAGGGGCAGTTAGTCCCCCCAAAAACCGCAGCCGTCGTGGTGACGCTCACCGCGGAGGCTGCGGGGCGAGGGGAGACCTACGCCTCCATTTTGGTGCGGGCGCGAACTAATGCCGATCCCACTCAACTGGGGATCGGCAGTGTGTCCTGCCGGCGAACCCAAGCCGGGGCTCGCATTTTCGAGTTCCCGGGGGCAGAGGGGAGTGCCCGCGCGGACCTCTTTGCAGCCAAGCTGCAAGAGGTCATCGCGGACTCTGCCAAGGTGGCTCGACCGGTCAAGTCGGCGGCCATTGAAGTGACGGAGTTAGATGACTCCGTCACCAAGGAGGAGGTGGTGGCGGCGGTCGCAGCGGTAGGGGGCTGTGGCGCCGCGGCGGTCCAAGGCCGGGACATAAGGCCCGGCCGCGGCGGTATGGGCACCATTCGCCTCGAGTGCCCAATCGCCGCTGCCAAAGCCGTCCTTGCGAAAGGACGGCTTCAAGTCGGGTTCAGCTCGGGCGCAGTCCGGGCACTCGAGGACCAGCCTCTGCGGTGTTTCCGGTGCTTCGGCATCGGACACACCCGGCCCCTGTGTCCGTCCAAGGTAGACAGGACGGACACATGCTACCGCTGCGGCAAGGAGGGCCACAAAGCCGCCTCCTGCGAGGCCGCCACGCCGCACTGCGCGGTGTGTGCTGCCAGTGGCCGCCGGGCAGGCCACGTAATGAAGGGGAGGAAGTGCAATCCTCCCCCTAAGCGTGGCAAAGCGCGGGCGCCGGCCGGGCCTGCTACTGCCGTTGAAACCGCCGTTCCTGCGGCGGCTGCGGAGGAGGGTGCGATGTCCGACTGATGGATAGGGTCGAACATCGTATCCTTCAGACGAACACCAACCACTGCAGGACAGCCCAGGATCTGCTGATGCAGACCATGGCTGAGTGGTTGGTGGACTTGGCGGTGGTCGCCGAGCCTTACTCGGTCCCTGGCCGTTGGCTGGGCGACCGGGACGGCTTGGTGGCGTTGGTGGCGCGGTCCTCCATAGACTCCCCTCCCCTCTCGCTCTTAGAGAGGGGACCGGGATACGTGGCCGCCGCGTGGGGAGAGATGGCGATGGTGGGGGTGTATTTCTCCCCAAACCGCCCTCTCTCGGACTTTGAGGATTTCCTAGAGATCCTCACTGCTGTCGTAGGGAGGGCGGCGCCACGCCAGGTCGTGGTGCTCGGCGACCTGAACGCCAAGTCGGCGGCCTGGGGCAACCCGGCAGGCGGTTGCAACGTCCGGGGACGCGCCGTCGAGTTTTGGGCGGCCTCGTGTGGTGTGTCCCTCCTCAACAGGGGGGCGGTCCACACGTGTGTGCGGCAACAGGGCGGGTCGGTTGTGGACGTCTCGTTTGCCACCCCCGCGCTTGCCGCCCGCGTCGTCAACTGGCGGGTGGAGCTGGTGGAGACCTTGTCGGACCACCGTTATGTGCGGTTCGACATCTCCACACAGCAGAGAGGGGGGACGGCCCGCGCTGGGCAATCTCCCTTCCCGCGGTGGGCACTCACCCGCCTGGACCGGGAGGCAGCCAAGGAGGCCGCCTTTCTCCAGGACTGGCTGTCGCCTCCCCCTGTCGAGGAGGTCCCGGACGTGGACGCCGCAGCGGTCCGGCTCAGGGGGTCCTTGACCGAGGTGTGCAACTCCAGCATGCCTCGGTCTCGCCGTCCGCCTCCCCGTCGTGCCGTCTACTGGTGGACGGAGGAGCTGGCGGGACTCCGGGCCACCTGCGTGGCGGCCAGAAGGGCCTACGCGCGGAGTCGACGGCGCAGCGCCCAAAACCGAGTCCGGGCAGAAGAGGACCGCCTGTACGCCTCTTACCGAGAGGCTACGGCCGCCCTAAAGTCTGCAATGGGCGCTGCGCAAGACTCGGCAAGGGCCGAGATGCTGGAGGGTCTCGACAGGGATCCTTATGGGAGACCATACAAGGCGGCGCGGAACCAGCTCCGCCCCTATGGTCCCCCACTGTCGGAGACCCTCGAGCCAGCGTTGCTGGATGGGGTGGTCCGGTCTCTGTTTCCGCGCAGGACCGACTTCACCCCACCAACGATGGTTCCTCCGCAAGGGGCGGATACGCCGGAGGAGGAGGTCCCCCCGGTGACGGCGGCGGAGTTCTACGCGGGGGTACTCAGCCTCCGCGCAAAAAAGACGGCCCCCGGGCCAGACGGCGTCCCCGCGCGGGTGGTGTCGATCGCCGCCACCCAAATGGAGGACAGGTTTCGGGACCTCTTCAGCGCGTGCTTTACGGCTGGGAGGTTCCCGAAACTGTGGAAGGAGGGGCAGTTGTGCCTCCTCCGGAAGGAGGGACGCCCGGTGGACTCCCCCTCGGCATACCGGCCCATCGTTCTGCTCGATGAGGTCGGTAAACTGTTCGAGGGGATTGTCGCCGGGAGGCTGGAAAGCCACTTGCGGGTGGTAGGGCCGGATCTGTCGGACGCCCAATTTGGTTTCCGTCGTGGGCGTTCGACGATCGACGCGCTGGCCCTACTCAAGGGTCAGGTGAAGGAGGCGGTGGAGGCGGGGGACGGAGTGCTGGCGGTGTCATTCGACATTGCCAACGCCTTCAACTCCGTCCCCCACTCGACGATATTGGAGGCGCTCCGGTATCACGGAGTGCCCCAATATCTGCGGGACCTCCTGGCCAGCTACTTGGAGGACCGAGAAGTCCTCCTCGTGGACAAGACGGCCACGGTGAGGCGGTACGGCGCAGAGTCCGGTGTTCCGCAGGGGTCGGTGCTGGGGCCCCCCTTGTGGAACATCGGATTCGATTGGCTGTTGCGGGGAGCCCTCCTCCCGGGCACCAGTGTCATTTGCTACGCGGATGACACTCTCCTCACTGCCCGGGGGAGGAGCTTCGGGGATGCGGCCTGTCTGGCCTCGGCTGGTGGATCCTTGGTGGCAGAGAGGATCCGCCGCCTGGGATTGAGGGTGGCGCTGCACAAGACGGAGGCCGTGTTCTTTCGCGGTCCCCGGCAGCGCTGCCCTCCCGACGCCCACATAGTCGTAGAAGGCGTCAGGATAGGGGTCCAGCCCCAGATGAAGTATCTGGGCCTGGTGCTGGACGACAGGTGGCGCTTCGGCCCGCATTTCAGCGGGCTGTCGACGCGCCTGTTAAAGACCGCGGACGCCCTCTCGTGGCTCCTCCCGAACCTGGGGGGGCCCAAGGCGAAATGCCGGCGCCTCTATGCCGGCATCTTGCGGAGCATGGCCCTATACGGGGCCCCCATCTGGGCGGACTCCCTCCATAGGAGGGAGAATGCGACCGCCATCCGCAGGCCCCAGCGGGCCATTGCACAGCGGGTGGCGAGGGCCTACCGCTCAGTGGGCTTCTCGGCGGCGTGCGCTCTGGCCGGCACCCCTCCTTGGGAGTTGGAGGCTTGGGTGCTCGCCAGAGTGTACGAATGGACGGCGCGCCGGAAGGCGCTCGGGGAGCGCCCCATGGGCGAAGAGCGGGAGGCCGTGCGGCGAGAGGCGAGGGACGCCATCGTCCTCCATTGGTCGGAGGACCTCGCCAGCGCCGCCTTTGGCCGCCGGACGTTGGACGCACTCGGTCCGGTCCTGCAAGGCTGGCTCGAGCGGTCCCACGGTTTCCTCTCTTTCCGTCTGGTGCAGGTGTTGTCCGGGCATGGCTGTTTCGGATCGCACCTGCACCGGATCGGGAGGGAGGAGACCCCGGCGTGCCACGACTGCGGCGCGCCGGTAGACACGGCGCAGCACACCCTCGAGGTGTGCCCGGCTTGGTCCGAGCTGCGCCGCGGTCTGACCGCGGTGGTCGGACTGGACCTCTCGCTTCCCGGCGTGGTCGACGCCATGCTGGGGAGCGAGGAGGCCTGGTCAGCAGTCGCCTCCTTTTGCGAGGACGTAATGTCGCAAAAGGAGGAGGCGGAGCGCGCGCGGGAGGACGATCCTCTCGCTGCGCCGCTCCGCAGACGAAGGGGTCGGAGAAGGCGTCGTCCTCTCCCTCCCCATGGTGACGGGCGGGCGACAGGCGCGGGGGTGCCTTCGCCCGCATTGCACCCGTCACCTTCGTCTGTCATTCCCGACCTTCCACACCCGTGAGGGCGTGAGGGGTCCGCCATGAAGGGCAATCGTCGGCGGAGGACTGGACGCAAAGGCTATGCCGGTTTCCCAGTTCCCCGCCACTCGGACGAAGCGGGAATGCCGCTGGGTCGTTTTAGTGGGTATACCGGGTCAGCCCGGGAGTCCCACATACCCCTTCCATCCCCCGATGGGAGGGTATGCGTAATGCATTTTTTCCCAGCGTCAAAAAAAAAAAAAAAAAAAAAAAAAAAAAAAAGGTTAGGTTGGGGGACCCCCCACAGAGCTTACGTCCACGTCGTGTCCCCTGGAAACAGCCCAGTTCTGACCACCGTAACGGAGTGGCAGACTGGGTTGGCTAAAGTGCTCTGTGCTTTCGTAGCGAATTTTATTATAGTGTCTTGTTGTTTGCGAACTGGCGGAGGCAATGCCTAAACCCACGCGGGACGCCTGCGGGCGGTTTTTAAAAGAAAAAGGCCCTTCTCAGGGCCAACCCAAGGGCCCTTCTCAGGGCCAACCAAAAGGCCCTTCTCAGGGCCAACCCAAAGGCCCTTCTCAGGGCCAACCAAAAGGCCCTTCTCAGGGCCAACCCAAAGGCCCTTCTCAGGGCCACAACGACGCTCCGGCGTCAGAGACTAGCCGCGCGCCGTCTGCAGCTAGTTTCTTCGGAGAGGTGAGCGAGTCGTCTGACAACGACTCGCTTATTGGAGTGTCAGACGCTGACGACGCTCGGTCGCGGAAGCGTGTCCACCGGAGCGGTGGGTCCGGGGGCTCTTCGGCCTCGGGGTCGACGAGGTTGTCGAAGGCTAAAAAGCCGACGGCGGTCGCGGATACCCATGACGTTGGGCTCGCGGACGCCCAACGCCAGTTGGATTTGGCTCGGCGGGCGCAACTCCAGCAAGAACTGGAGGAGCGTGTTGCTGCCAGAGAGAGACGGGCGCACGTCGCCCGAGCCAAGTCCGGGTACGGTGCGTCCCGCGTTCTATACGCGGACCATTCTCTGGCCGAGTTGGAGAGAATGGCGGAGGAGGACGAGGAGGAGATCGTGGAGGTCGCCTCTAAGTCCTCCAACCTGAAGGGGACCTTGCAGAAGGCCCTCAAATGCAGGGCCGCGAGCATGCGCGGTGTCGTCGCGGAGCTGGTCCAGCGTACGGCCACCGACGAGACGCGGCAACTGCAGGCGAAGATAGACCGCCTGCAGTCGGAGGTCAGCCAGCTTCATCAGAAGCTGGCTGAAGCCATGGCCCAGCCACAACAAGGCAAGAAGAGCCCTGCGGCAGAGGGCCCCGCCTCCAACCTTGAGGATATCATCCGCAAGGTTGTAATGGAGGAGAGGGCCTTCACAAGAGCCTGCCTTGCAGGAATTGAGGACCGGCTCTTGCCGGAGAAACGCGTTCGACCGCCGCTTGCTGCGGATATGAGGCAGTGTGAGCCGGGGCCGTCCTCCTCCCAGGCGGAAGACGCCCTTCTCCCTTCAACCACCCCGTCCAACGAGTGGACGGAAGTGGTCCGTAAGGGGAAGGGCAAAGCCAAAAAGTCGGTGACGACCGTCCCTGTCGTCCCCGCCACCACCGCTCCTAGCCGGTCGCAGACAACCGGCAAGGAAAAGGGGAAGGGGAAAGGGAAAGGGAGGGGAAAGAAGCAGCTAGTCCCCCCAAAAACCGCGGCCGTTGTGGTGACGCTCACCGCGGAGGCTGCGGGGCGCGGGGAGACTTACATGTCTATTTTGGTGCGGGCGCGTGCCAATGCTGATCCCACCCAACTGGGGATCGGCAGTGTGACTTGCAGGCGGACCCAAGCCGGGGCTCGAATTTTCGAGTTCCCGGGGGCAGAGGGGAGTGCCCATGCGGACCTCTTTGCGGCCAAGCTGCAGGAGGTCATAGCGGATTCGGCCAAGGTGGCCCGACCAGTCAAGTCGGCGGCCATAGAGGTATCTGACCTCGACGACTCCGTCACCAAGGACGAGGTGGTGGCAGCGGTCGCAGCGATAGGAGGCTGTGGCGTCGTGGCGGTCCAAGGCCGGGACATAAGGCCCGGCCGTGGCGGCATGGGCACGATTCGCCTCGAGTGCCCAATCGCCGCTGCCAAAGCCGTCCTTGCCAAGGGACGGCTCACAGTCGGCTTCAGCTCGGGTGCAGTCCTGGCACTTGAGGACCAGCCTCTGCGGTGTTTCCGGTGCTTTGGCATCGGACACACTCGGCCCCTGTGTCCGTCCAAGGTAGACAGGACGGACATGTGCTTCCGCTGCGGCAAGGAGGGCCACAAAGCCGCCTCCTGCAAGGCCGCTACGCCGCACTGCGCGGTGTGTGCCGCCAGTGGCTGCCTGGCAGGCCACGTTATGAAGGGGAGGAACTGCAATCCTCCCCCTAAGCGGGGCAGAGCGCAGGCGCCAACCGGGCCCGCTGCTGACGTTAGCACCGTCGTTCCTGCGGCGGCTGCGGAGGGGGGTGCGATGTCCGACTGATGGATAGGGTCGAACATCGCATCCTTCAGGCGAACACCAACCACTGCAGGGCGGCCCAGGATCTGCTGATGCAGACCATGGCTGAGTGGTTGGTGGACTTGGCGGTGGTCGCCGAGCTTTACTTGGTCCCTGGCCGTTGGCTGGGTGACCGGGACGGCTTAGTGGCGTTGGTGTCGCGGCTCTCCACAGACTCCCCTCCCCTCTCGCTCTTAGAGAGGGGACCGGGATACGTGGCCGCCGCGTGGGGAAATATGGCCCTTGTGAGGGTCTACTTCTCCGAGCGCGAGCGGGAGGATGACCCTCTCGCTGCGCCACTCCGCAGACGAAGAAGGGGTCGGAGAGGGCACCGTCCTCTCCCTCCTCATGGTGGCGATGGGCGGGCGACGGACACGGGGGTGCCTTTGCCCGCATTGCACCCGTTACCACCTTCGTTGGTTATTCCCGGGCCCATCCCCACGGGGAGGGCGTGAGAGGTCCGCCATGAAGGACAATCGTCGGCGGAGGACTGGACGTAAAGGCTATGCCGGTTTCCCAGTTCCCCGCCAATCGGACGAAGCGGGAATGCCGCTGGGTCGTTTTAGTGGGTATACCGGGTCCGCCCGGGGAGTCCCACATACCCCTCCCATCCCCCGATGGGAGGGTATGCGTAATGCATTTTTTCCCAGCGACAACAAAAAAAAAAAAAAAAGGTTAGGTTAGGTTAGGTTCCGGTCCCTGTTTCCGCGCAGGACCGACTTCACCCCACCAACGATGGTTTCTCCGCAAGGGGCGGCTTCGCCGGAGGAGGAGGTTCCCCCGGTGACGGCGGCGGAGTTCTACGCGGGGGTACTTAGCCTCCGCGCAAAAAAGACGGCCCCCGGGCCAGACGGCGTCCCCGCGCGGGTGGTGGCGATCGCTGCCACCCAAATGGAGGACAGGTTTCGGGACCTCTTCAGCGCGTGCCTTACGGCTGGGAGGTTCCCGAAACTGTGGAAGGAGGGGCAGTTGTGCCTCCTCCGGAAGGAGGGACGCCCGGTGGACTCCCCCTCGGCATACCGGCCCATCGTTCTGCTCGATGAGGTCGGTAAACTGTTCGAGGGGATTGTCGCCGGGAGGCTGGAAAGCTACTTGCGGGTGGTAGGGCCGGATCTGTCGGACGCCCAATTTGGTTTCCGTCGTGGGCGTTCGACGATCGACGCACTGGCCCTACTCAAGGGCCAGGTGAAGGAGGCGGTGGAGGCGGGGGACGGAGTGCTGGCGGTGTCATTCGACATTGCCAACGCCTTCAACTCCGTCCCCCACTCGACGATATTGGAGGCGCTCCGGTATCACGGAGTGCCCCAATATCTGCGGGACCTCCTGGCCAGCTACTTGGAGGACCGAGAGGTCCTCCTCGTAGACAAGACGGCCACGGTGAGGCGGTACGGCGCAGAGTCCGGTGTTCCGCAGGGGTCGGTGCTGGGGCCCCCCTTGTGGAACATCGGATTTGATTGGCTGTTGCGGGGAGCCCTCCTCCCGGGCACGAGTGTCATCTGCTACGCGGATGACACTCTCCTCACTGCCCGGGGGAGGAACTTCGGGGACGCGGCCTGTCTGGCCTCGGCTGGCGGATCCCTGGTGGCAGAGAGGATCCGCCGCCTGGGATTGAGGGTGGCGCTGCACAAGACGGAGGCCGTGTTCTTTCGCGGTCCCCGGCAGCGCTGCCCTCCCGACGCCCACATAGTCGTGGAGGGCGTGCGGATAGGGGTGCAGCCCCAGATGAAATATCTGGGGCTGGTGCTGGACGACAGGTGGCGCTTCGGCCCGCATTTCAGCGGGCTGTCGACGCGCCTGTTGAAGGCCGCGGACGCCCTCTCGTGGCTCCTCCCGAACCTGGGGGGGCCCAAGGCGAAATGCCGGCGCCTCTATGCCGGCATCTTGCGGAGCATGGCCCTATACGGGGCCCCCATCTGGGCGGACTCCCTCCATAGGAGGGAGAATGCGACCGCCATCCGCAGGCCCCAGCGAGCCATTGCACAGCGGGTGGCGAGGGCCTACCGCTCAGTGGGCTTCTCGGCGGCGTGCGCTCTGGCCGGCACCCCTCCTTGGGAGTTGGAGGCTTGGGTGCTCGCCAGAGTGTACGAATGGACGGCGCGCCGGAAGGCGCTCGGGGAGCGCCCCATGGGCGAAGAGCGGGAGGCCGTGCGGCGAGAGGCGAGGGACGCCATCGTCCTCCATTGGTCGGAGGACCTCGCCAGCGCCGCCTTTGGCCGCCGGACGTTGGACGCGCTCGGTCCGGTCCTGCAGGGCTGGCTCGAGCGGTCCCACGGTTTCCTCTCTTTCCGTCTGGTGCAGGTGTTGTCCGGACATGGCTGTTTCGGATCGCACCTGCACCGGATCGGGAGGGAGGAGACCCCGGCGTGCCACGACTGCGGCGCGCCGGTGGACACGGCGCAACACACCCTCGAGGTGTGCCCGGCTTGGTCCGAGCTGCGCCGCGGTCTGACCGCGGTGGTCGGACTGGACCTCTCGCTTCCCGGCGTGGTCGATGCCATGCTGGGGAGCGAGGCGGCCTGGTCAGCAGTCGCCTCCTTTTGCGAGGATGTAATGTCGCAAAAGGAGGAGGCGGAGCGCGCGCGGGAGGACGATCCTCTCGCTGCGCCGCTCCGCAGACGAAGGGGTCGGAGAAGGCGTCGTCCTCTCCCTCCCCATGGTGACGGGCGGGCGACAGGCGCGGGGGTGCCTTCGCTCGCATTGCACCCGTCACCTTCGTCTGTCATTCCCGACCCCCCACACCCGTGAGGGCGTGAGGGGTCCGCCATGAAGGGCAATCGTCGGCGGAGGACTGGACGCAAAGGCTATGCCGGTTTCCCAGTTCCCCGCCACTCGGACGAAGCGGGAATGCCGCTGGGTCGTTTTAGTGGGTATACCGGGTCCGCCCGGGGAGTCCCACATACCCCTCCCATCCCCCGATGGGAGGGTATGCGTAATGCATTTTTTCCCAGCGACAACAAAAAAAAAAAAAAAAAAAAAAAAAAAAAAAAAAGGTTAGGTTAGGTTAGGTTGGGGGACCCCCCACAGAGCTTACGTCCACGTCGTGTCCCCTGGAAACAGCCCAGTTCTGACCACCGTAACGGAGTGGCAGACTGGGTTGGCTAAAGTGCTCTGTGCTCTCGTAGCGAATTTTATTGTATTGCCTTGTGAACTACGAACCTGCGGATGGCTATGCCTAAACCCTCGCGGGACGCCTGCGGGCGCTTTTTAAAACCAAAAGGCCCTTCTCAGGGCCAACCCAAAGGCCCTTCTCAGGGCCAACCCAAAGGCCCTTCTCAGGGCCAACCCAAAGGCCCTTCTCAGGGCCAACCAAAAGGCCCTTCTCAGGGCCACAACGACGCTCCGGCGTCAGAGTCTAGCCGCGCGCCGTCTGCGGCTAGTTTCTTCGAAAGGGTTAGCGAGTCGTTGTCAGACGACTCGCTAACCCTTTCGTAGTTGGTATGTCGGACGCGGACGACGCTCGTTCGCGGAAGCGGGTCCACCGGAGCGGTGGGTCCGAGGGCTCTTCGGCCTCGGGGTCGACGAGGTTGCCGAAGGCTAAAAAGCCGACGGTGGCCGCGGACACCCATGACGTTGGGCTCGCGGAAGCCCATCGCCAATTGGACGTGGCTCGGCGGGCGCAGCTCCAGCAAGAGCTGGAGGAGCGGGTTGCCGCTAAGGAGAAGCGGGCGCACGTCGCCCGGGCCAAGTCCGGGTACGGTGCGTCCCGCGTTCTATACGCGGACCATTCCCTGGCAGAGCTGGAGAGAATGGCGGAGGAGGACGAGGAGGAGATTGTTGAGGTCACCTCTAAGTCCTCCAACTTGAAAGGGACCTTTCAAAAGGCCCTTAAATGCAGGGCCGCGAGTATGCGCGGTGTCGTCGCGGAGCTTGTGAAGCGGACGACCACCGACGAGACGCGGCAACTGCAGGCGAGGGTAGATCGCCTGCAGTCGGAGGTCAGCCAGCTTCATCTGAAGCTGGCTGAAGCCACGGCCCGGCCACAACAGGCCAAGGCGAGCCCTGCGGCAGAGGGCCCTGCCTCGGCCCGGCCACAACAGGAAAATGCGAACCCTGCAGCAGAGGGCCCCTCCTCCAACCTTGAGGATATCATCCGCAAGGTAGTCATGGAGGAGAGGGCCTTCACGAGAGCCTGCCTAGCAGGCATCGAGGACCGGCTCCTGCCGGAGAAACGCCTCCGACCGCCGCTTGCGGCGGATAAGAGGCAAAGCGAGCCGGGGCCGTCCTCCTCCCAGGCGGAAGACGCCCAACTCCCGTCGACCACCCCGTCCAACGAGTGGACGAAAGTGGGCCAAAAGGGGAAGGGCAAAGGGAAGGGGAAAAAGTCGGCGACGGCCGTCCCTGCCGTCCCCGCCACCACCGCTCCCAGCCAGTCGCAGACGACCGGCAAGGGAAAGGGCAGGAGAGGAGGAAAGGGGCAGTTAGTCCCCCCAAAAACCGCAGCCGTCGTGGTGACGCTCACCGCGGAGGCTGCGGGGCGAGGGGAGACCTACGCCTCCATTTTGGTGCGGGCGCGTACCAATGCCGATCCCACTCAACTGGGGATCGGCAGTGTGTCCTGCCGGCGGACCCAAGCCGGGGCTCGCATTTTCGAGTTCCCGGGGGCAGAGGGGAGTGCCCGCGCGGACCTCTTTGCAGCCAAGCTGCAAGAGGTCATCGCGGACTCTGCCAAGGTGGCTCGACCGGTCAAGTCGGCGGCCATTGAAGTGACGGAGTTAGATGACTCCGTCACCAAGGAGGAGGTGGTGGCGGCGGTCACAGCGGTAGGGGGCTGTGGCGCCGCGGCGGTCCAAGGCCGGGACATAAGGCCCGGCCGCGGCGGTATGGGCACCATTCGCCTCGAGTGCCCAATCGCCGCTGCCAAAGCCGTCCTTGCGAAAGGACGGCTTCAAGTCGGGTTCAGCTCGGGCGCAGTCCGGGCACTCGAGGACCAGCCTCTGCGGTGTTTCCGGTGCTTCGGCATCGGACACACCCGGCCCTTGTGTCCATCCAAGGTAGACAGGACGGACACATGCTACCGCTGCGGCAAGGAGGGCCATAAAGCCTCCTCCTGCGAGGCCACCACGCCGCACTGCGCGGTGTGTGCTGCCAGTGGCCGCCGGGCAGGCCACGTAATGAAGGGGAGGAAGTGCAATCCTCCCCCTAAGCGTGGCAAAGCGCGGGCGCCGGCCGGGCCTGCTGCTGCCGTTGAAACCGCCGTTCCTGCGGCGGCTGCGGAGGAGGGTGCGATGTCCGACTGATGGATAGGGTCGAACATCGCATCCTTCAGACGAACACCAACCACTGCAGGACAGCCCAGGATCTGCTGATGCAGACCATGGCTGAGTGGTTGGTGGACTTGGCGGTGGTCGCCGAGCCTTACTCGGTCCCTGGCCGTTGGCTGGGCGACCGGGACGGCTTGGTGGCGTTGGTGGCGCGGTCTTCCACAGACTCTCCTCCCCTCTCGCTCTTAGAGAGGGGACCGGGATACGTGGCCGCCGCGTGGGGAGAGATGGCGATGGTGGGGGTGTATTTCTCCCCAAACCGCCCTCTCTCGGACTTTGAGGATTTCCTAGAGATCCTCACTGCTGTCGTAGGGAGGGCGGCGCCACGCCAGGTCGTGGTGCTCGGCGACCTGAACGCCAAGTCGGCGGCCTGGGGCAACCCGGCAGGCGGTTGCAACGTCCGGGGACGCGCCGTCGAGTTTTGGGCGGCCTCGTGTGGTGTGTCCCTCCTCAACAGGGGGGCGGTCCACACGTGTGTGCGGCAACAGGGCGGGTCGGTGGTGGACGTCTCGTTTGCCACCCCCGCGCTTGCCGCCCGCGTCGTCAACTGGCGGGTGGAGCTGGTGGAGACCTTGTCGGACCACCGTTATGTGCGGTTCGACATCTCCACACAGCAGAGAGGGGGGATGGCCCGCGCCGGGCAATCTCCCTTCCCGCGGTGGGCACTCACCCGCCTGGACCGGGAGGCAGCCAAGGAGGCCGCCTTTCTCCAGGACTGGCTGTCGCCTCCCCCTGTCGAGGAGGTCCCGGACGTGGACGCCGCAGCGGTCCGGCTCAGGGGATCCTTGACCGAGGTGTGCAACTCCAGCATGCCTCGGTCTCGCCGTCCGCCTCCCCGTCGTGCCGTCTACTGGTGGACGGAGGAGCTGGCGGGACTCCGGGCCACCTGCGTGGCGGCCAGAAGGGCCTACGCGCGGAGTCGACGGCGCAGCGCCCAAAACCGAGTCCGGGCAGAAGAGGACCGCCTGTACGCCTCTTACCGAGAGGCTACGGCAGCCCTCAAGTCTGCAATGGGCGCTGCGCAAGACTCGGCAAGGGCCGAGATGCTGGAGGGTCTCGACAGGGATCCTTATGGGAGACCATACAAGGCGGCGCGGAACCAGCTCCGCCCCTATGGTCCCCCACTGTCGGAGACCCTCGAGCCAGCGTTGCTGGATGGGGTGGTCCAGTCCCTGTTTCCGCGCAGGACCGACTTCACCCCGCCAACGATGGTTCCTCCGCAAGGGGCGGATACGCCGGAGGAGGAGGTCCCCCCGGTGACGGCGGCGGAGTTCTACGCGGGGGTACTCAGCCTCCGCGCAAAAAAGACGGCCCCTGGGCCAGACGGCGTCCCTGCGCGGCTGGTGTCGATCGCCGCCACCCAAATGGAGGACAGGTTTCGGGACCTCTTCAGCGCGTGCTTTACGGCTGGGAGGTTCCCGAAACTGTGGAAGGAGGGGCAGTTGTGCCTCCTCCGGAAGGAGGGACGCCCGGTGGACTCCCCCTCGGCATACCGGCCCATCGTTCTGCTCGATGAGGTCGGTAAACTGTTCGAGGGGATTGTCGCCGGGAGGCTGGAAAGCCACTTGCGGGTGGTAGGGCCGGATCTGTCGGACGCCCAATTCGGTTTCCGTCGTGGGCGTTCGACGATCGACGCGCTGGCCCTACTCAAGGGTCAGGTGAAGGAGGCAGTGGAGGCGGGGGACGGAGTGCTGGCGGTATCATTCGACATTGCCAACGCCTTCAACTCCGTCCCCCACTCGACGATATTGGAGGCGCTCCGGTATCACGGAGTGCCCCAATATCTGCGGGACCTCCTGGCCAGCTACTTGGAGGACCGAGAGGTCCTCCTCGTGGACAAGACGGCCACGGTGAGGCGGTACGGCGCAGAGTCCGGTGTTCCGCAGGGGTCGGTGCTGGGGCCCCCCTTGTGGAACATCGGATTCGATTGGCTGTTGCGGGGAGCCCTCCTCCCGGGCACCAGTGTCATTTGCTACGCGGATGATACTCTCCTCACTGCCCGGGGGAGGAGCTTCGGGGATGCGGCCTGTCTGGCCTCGGCTGGTGGATCCTTGGTGGCAGAGAGAATCCGCCGCCTGGGATTGAGGGTTGCGCTGCACAAGACGGAGGCCGTGTTCTTTCGCGGTCCCCGGCAGCGCTGCCCTCCCGACGCCCACATAGTCGTAGAAGGCGTCAGGATAGGGGTCCAGCCCCAGATGAAGTATCTGGGCCTGGTGCTGGACGACAGGTGGCGCTTCGGCCCGCATTTCAGCGGGCTGTCGACGCGCCTGTTAAAGGCCGCGGACGCCCTCTCGTGGCTCCTCCCGAACCTGGGGGGGCCCAAGGCGAAATGCCGGCGCCTCTATGCCGGCATCTTGCGGAGCATGGCCCTATACGGGGCCCCCATCTGGGCGGACTCCCTCCATAGGAGGGAGAATGCGACCGCCATCCGCAGGCCCCAGCGGGCCATTGCACAGCGGGTGGCGAGGGCCTACCGCTCAGTGGGCTTCTCGGCGGCGTGCGCTCTGGCCGGCACCCCTCCTTGGGAGTTGGAGGCTTGGGTGCTCGCCAGAGTGTACGAATGGACGGCGCGCCGGAAGGCGCTTGGGGAGCGCCCCATGGGCGAAGAGCGGGAGGCCGTGCGGCGAGAGGCGAGGGACGCCATCGTCCTCCATTGGTCGGAGGACCTCGCCAGCGCCGCCTTTGGCCGCCGGACGTTGGACGCGCTCGGTCCGGTCCTGCAAGGCTGGCTCGAGCGGTCCCACGGTTTCCTCTCTTTCCGTTTGGTGCAGGTGTTGTCCGGGCATGGCTGTTTCGGATCGCACCTGCACCGGATCGGGAGGGAGGAAACCCCGGCGTGCCACGACTGCGGCGCGCCGGTAGACACGGCGCAGCACACCCTCGAGGTGTGCCCGGCTTGGTCCGAGCTGCGCCGCGGTCTGACCGCGGTGGTCGGACTGGACCTCTCGCTTCCCGGCGTGGTCGACGCCATGCTGGGGAGCGAGGAGGCCTGGTCAGCAGTCGCCTCCTTTTGCGAGGACGTAATGTCGCAAAAGGAGGAGGCGGAGCGCGCGCGGGAGGACGATCCTCTCGCTGCGCCGCTCCGCAGACGAAGGGGTCGGAGAAGGCGTCGTCCTCTCCCTCCCCATGGTGACGGGCGGGCGACAGGCGCAGGGGTGCCTTCGCTCGCATTGCACCCGTCACCTTCGTCTGTCATTCCCGACCCCCCACACCCGTGAGGGCGTGAGGGGTCCGCCATGAAGGGCAATGGTCGGCGGAGGACTGGACGCAAAGGCTATGCCGGTTTCCCAGTTCCCCGCCACTCGGACGAAGCGGGAATGCCGCTGGGTCGTTTTAGTGGGTATACCGGGTCCGCCCGGGGAGTCCCACATACCCCTCTCATCCCCCGATGAGAGGGTATGCGTAATGCATTTTTTCCCAGCGACAACAAAAAAAAAAAAAAAAAAAAAAAAAAAAAAGGTTAGGTTAGGTTGGGGGACCCCCCACAGAGCTTACGTCCACGTCGTGTCCCCTGGAAACAGCCCAGTTCTGACCACCGTAACGGAGTGGCAGACTGGGTTGGCCAAAGTGCTCTGTGCTTTCGTAGCTATTTTAATTTGTCTTGTTGATTGCGAACTGGCGGAGGCAATGCCTAAACCCACGCGGGACGCCTGCGGGCGGTTTTTAAAAGAAAAAGGCCCTTCTCAGGGCCAACCCAAGGGCCCTTCTCAGGGCCAACCAAAAGGCCCTTCTCAGGGCCAACCCAAAGGCCCTTCTCAGGGCCAACCAAAAGGCCCTTCTCAGGGCCAACCCAAAGGCCCTTCTCAGGGCCACAACGACGCTCCGGCGTCAGAGACTAGCCGCGCGCCGTCTGCAGCTAGTTTCTTCGGAGAGGTGAGCGAGTCGTCTGACAACGACTCGCTTATTGGAGTGTCAGACGCTGACGACGCTCGGTCACGGAAGCGTGTCCACCGGAGCGGTGGGTCCGAGGGCTCTTCGGCCTCGGGGTCGACGAGGTTGTCGAAGGCTAAAAAGCCGACGGCGGTCGCGGATACCCATGACGTTGGGCTCGCGGACGCCCAACGCCAGTTGGATTTGGCTCGGCGGGCGCAACTCCAGCAAGAACTGGAGGAGCGTGTTGCTGCCAGAGAGAGACGGGCGCACGTCGCCCGAGCCAAGTCCGGGTACGGTGCGTCCCGCGTTCTATACGCGGACCATTCTCTGGCCGAGTTGGAGAGAATGGCGGAGGAGGACGAGGAGGAGATCGTGGAGGTCGCCTCTAAGTCCTCCAACCTGAAGGGGACCTTGCAGAAGGCCCTCAAATGCAGGGCCGCGAGCATGCGCGGTGTCGTCGCGGAGCTGGTTCAGCGTATGGCCACCGACGAGACGCGGCAACTGCAGGCGAAGATAGACCGCCTGCAGTCGGAGGTCAGCCAGCTTCTTCAGAAGCTGGCTGATGCCATGGCCCAGCCACAACAAGGCAAGAAGAGCCCTGCGGCAGAGGGCCCCGCCTCCAACCTTGAGGATATCATCCGCAAGGTTGTAATGGAGGAGAGGGCCTTCACAAGAGCCTGCCTTGCAGGAATTGAGGACCGGCTCTTGCCGGAGAAACGCGTTCGACCGCCGCTTGCTGCGGATATGAGGCAGTGTGAGCCGGGGCCGTCCTCCTCCCAGGCGGAAGACGCCCTTCTCCCTTCAACCACCCCGTCCAACGAGTGGACGGAAGTGGTCCGTAAGGGGAAGGGCAAAGCCAAAAAGTCGGTGACGACCGTCCCTGTCGTCCCCGCCACCACCGCTCCTAGCCGGTCGCAGACAACCGGCAAGGAAAAGGGGAAGGGGAAAGGGAAAGGGAGGGGAAAGAAGCAGCTAGTCCCCCCAAAAACCGCGGCCGTTGTGGTGACGCTCACCGCGGAGGCTGCGGGGCGCGGGGAGACTTACATGTCTATTTTGGTGCGGGCGCGTGCCAATGCTGATCCCACCCAACTGGGGATCGGCAGTGTGACTTGCAGGCGGACCCAAGCCGGGGCTCGAATTTTCGAGTTCCCGGGGGCAGAGGGGAGTGCCCATGCGGACCTCTTTGCGGCCAAGCTGCAGGAGGTCATAGCGGATTCGGCCAAGGTGGCCCGACCAGTCAAGTCGGCGGCCATAGAGGTATCTGACCTCGACGACTCCGTCACCAAGGACGAGGTGGTGGCAGCGGTCGCAGCGATAGGAGGCTGTGGCGTCGTGGCGGTCCAAGGCCGGGACATAAGGCCCGGCCGTGGCGGCATGGGCACGATTCGCCTCGAGTGCCCAATCGCCGCTGCCAAAGCCGTCCTTGCGAAAGGACGGCTTCAAGTCGGGTTCAGCTCGGGCGCAGTCCGGGCACTCGAGGACCAGCCTCTGCGGTGTTTCCGGTGCTTCGGCATCGGACACACCCGGCCCTTGTGTCCATCCAAGGTAGACAGGACGGACACATGCTACCGCTGCGGCAAGGAGGGCCATAAAGCCTCCTCCTGCGAGGCCACCACGCCGCACTGCGCGGTGTGTGCCGCCAGTGGCTGCCTGGCAGGCCACGTTATGAAGGGGAGGAACTGCAATCCTCCCCCTAAGCGGGGCAGAGCGCAGGCGACTACCGGGCCCGCTGCTGACGTTAGCACCGTCGTTCCTGCGGCGGCTGCGGAGGGGGGTGCGATGTCCGACTGATGGATGGGGTCGAACATCGCATCCTTCAGGCGAACACCAACCACTGCAGGGCGGCCCAGGATCTGCTGATGCAGACCATGGCTGAGTGGTTGGTGGACTTGGCGGTGGTCGCCGAGCTTTACTTGGTCCCTGGCCGTTGGCTGGGTGACCGGGACGGCTTAGTGGCGTTGGTGTCGCGGCTCTCCACAGACTCCCCTCCCCTCTCGCTCTTAGAGAGGGGACCGGGATACGTGGCCGCCGCGTGGGGAAATATGGCCCTTGTGAGGGTCTACTTCTCCGAGCGCGAGCGGGAGGATGACCCTCTCGCTGCGCCACTCCGCAGACGAAGAAGGGGTCGGAGAGGGCACCGTCCTCTCCCTCCTCATGGTGGCGATGGGCGGGCGACGGACACGGGGGTGCCTTTGCCCGCATTGCACCCGTTACCACCTTCGTTGGTTATTCCCGGGCCCATCCCCACGGGGAGGGCGTGAGAGGTCCGCCATGAAGGACAATCGTCGGCGGAGGACTGGACGTAAAGGCTATGCCGGTTTCCCAGTTCCCCGCCAATCGGACGAAGCGGGAATGCCGCTGGGTCGTTTTAGTGGGTATACCGGGTCCGCCCGGGGAGTCCCACATACCCCTCCCATCCCCCGATGGGAGGGTATGCGTAATGCATTTTTTCCCAGCGACAACAAAAAAAAAAAAAAAAAAAAAAAAAAAAAAAAAAAAAAAAAAAAAAAAAAAGTTAGGTTAGGTTAGGTTAGGTTAGGTTAGGTTAGGTTAGGTTAGGTTGCTGGATGGGTCGCGAACGTCATGCGTAGCAGTTCTCGTGGCCCATCCGCAAAGCGACAGTAGGCTCACGGCGGTGTTTTTTAGTGGGTGCAAGCCCCACATAACCAAACCGTCTCCCCGGACGGTGCGGTATGCGTTAGGCATTTTTCACCGCTAAATAAAAAAAAAAAAAAAAAAAAAAAATAAATAAAAAAAAAAAAAAAAAAAAAAAAAAAAGGTTAGGTTAGGTTAGGTTGGCCCATTTTGCTTCTCGGTGATCTGAACGCCAAGTCCGTGGCGTGGGGATCCCCAGTCACAGACCCGAGAGGCGAAGTGCTAGAGGAATGGGCCATTACGACGGGCCTGGCTATCTTAAATCGGGGTTCGGCCTACACGTGTGTGCGGCAGCGGGGTGGGTCCATAGTGGACGTCTCATTCGCTAGTCCCGCTGTCGTGCACCGCGTTCGCGATTGGCACGTGGAAGTGGAGGTGGAGACGCTATCGGATCACCGATACATACGCTTTGACGTCTCCACCCAGACCGCTGGAGGTCGTAGCCAACCGGCCCCCCGAAATAACGGCCCGCGTTGGGCGCTGAAACGCCTTGACAGGGAAGCTCTCGAGGAAGCCACTATCGTCCAAGCCTGGATCCGGGAGTCGGCTACCGTCGGTCCCGTCGACGTCGAACAAGAGGCGCAGTGGTTTAGCGGCGCGATGACGCAAATCTGCGACTCATCTATGCCACGCGTCTCCTCTCTGTCCGCAAGGCGCCGCGTGTACTGGTGGTGCGTTGAGGTCGAGCGGCTGCGCGTCGAGTGCGTAGACGCAAGACGCCCGTACACGCGATGTCGGAGAAGACGTCGGCGGGATCCCGACGAAGAAGCCGCGCTGTATGAGGTGTACCGCGCGGCAAAGGAGGCTCTGTGGCTGGCCATCGGCGAATCAAAGACGCGCTCCAGGGAGGAACTGCTGGCGACCCTAGATGGGGATCCGTGGGGGCGCCCTTACCGCACGGTCCGAGGGAAACTTCGGCCGTGGGCCCCCCCGCTAACGGAAGGTCTCGAGCCGCAGTTCTTGGAGCGAGTGGTTTCGGCTCTCTTCCCTGAGAGAGCCGAGCACGAGCCACCGTCGATGGCTCAGCCCACAGCTGCAGCGTCGGAAGAAGAAGAGGAGAGCGAAACCGTCCCAGAGGTGACACAGGCGGAGATGGGCGCGGCCGTGATGCGGCTTCGGGCAAAAAACACTGCTCCGGGGCCCGGCGGAGTGCCTGGCCGCGCTCTAGTCCTCGCCCTGAAAGAGCTGGAGCCCCCACTAAGGGGACTCTTCTCGGCGTGTCTTGAGCGGGGTCAGTTCCCTACCAGGTGGAAGGCTGGTCGGCTGGTCCTGCTCAGGAAGGCGGGGCGCCCGGCGGATTCGCCGTCCGCTTATCGGCCCATAGTGCTGCTGGACGAGGCGGGCAAGATGCTCGAGCGAGTAATCGCAGATCGCCTCGTCAGCCACTTGTGTACAGAGGGGCCGAACCTGGACGACAGCCAGTTTGGCTTCCGGCGTGGGCGCTCTACCATCGACGCCATCATGAGGGTGAGAGTCCTGGCGGAGGAAGCGGTGTCCCAGGGTGGGGTGGTGCTGGCGGTGTCCCTGGACATCTCCAACGCGTTCAACACCCTGCCCTGGAGT